>BHFT01033843.1:0-23767 GCA_004320025.1 Laticauda laticaudata
TATATATATATATATGTATATGTATATGTATATGTATATGTATATGTATATGTATATTTATTTAATGTACCTACATTGTATTGAATTTTACATTCTATTTGGCTTTTTGGTGTCCTAAAATATTTAATTTGTTTTCTCCCACCTGTCTGCATCTTTTATGAAATGATCAGGGCATTTGTGACATTAAACTGTTATTTAGTTAAATTTGCATTCTTGTTTCTGATATATACTTACTATATATTTTTAAAAGACAATGTTTCCAATGCTTCCATAGAAATAAATGAGATTGCATGTAATTAATCATGCATCACTTATTATGTCAATCATGTTTAATATAGTCGCTCAACCCAAAATTCAGTAACTCCGCAACCAAGCTCAAGTGCCCTGAAAAATGTCATCAAATTAAGATTGCTACATTTAATTCTTACTTTTAGAAACTGTAGCATGTCTATATGCTTTGGATTACTTTAAATTGTGTGTGCGTTTGTGTGTGTGTGTGTTATTAAACTCTGCATTCTAGATGTAAAGTTCATGTTGCTCGATGATGTTACTTTATTTTAGAGAGACGTCAGAGTTTTTGTGAACCTTTGGGCATTGCATGGTTCAGAAAAATGCCAGAATTTAATCTAGGTAAATTTTCAGGAAATTCAAACCAGCAGCTGGACATATAATGCCAAATGGATCTCAAGGATGCCTTCTTCATTATACCAATACATGAAAATAGTCAGCATTTGTTTGCCTTCGAGTGGGAGAATCCCACCACCTGGCCGAAGGCAATAATATACCTGGACCAGGTTGCCCCAAGGGTTTAAAAACTTGCCCACTCTATTTGGGGCCACTTTGACTAAAGATTTAGAGGCATTAACTACACCACCCCCAATGTGGTTCTACAATATGTAGATGATTTATTGGTCACAGGGCATACCAAAGATGCTTGCTAGAGCAACACATATGAGTTGTTGTCTCTTTCACAGGATTTAGGATATAAAACCTCTAGGAAGAAGGCACAGCTAGTCTCATTAAAAGTTCGATATTTGGGTTATGATATAGAACAAGGGAAATGCACTTTAGGCCATGAGTGCAAAGAAGCCATATGCCAACTCCCTACATCCAAAAACAGAAGAGACCTGAGAGATTTCTTGGGGGCAGCTGGATTCTGTCAAATATGGATTCCTAATTTTAGTCTAATAGCAAAATCCCTATATGAATCCACCAAGGGAGCAGACAGGGAACCGTTACAATGGGGAAAACAGGAAGAAACTAGCTTCCAAATACTCAAGCAAGCATTGTTGCAAGCTCCTAGTTTAGTCCTTCCAGATTTGGAAAAGCCATTTCAGTTGTTTGTAGATACTAAACAGAATGTGGTGGTAGGGGTCCTTACCCAGACTATTGGGACGTGGTACTGCCCTGTGGCACATCTTTCTAAACAACTTGATAGTGTCACGATGGAATGGCCTGCTTGTCTTAAGGCGGTAGTGGGAACAGCTATTCTAACTCAAGAAGCAAATAAGTTGACCTTTGGTTAGCATCTTGACATTTACATCCCACATGCTCTTAAATCAGTACTGGAAACAAAAGGCCACTTGTGGTTAACTAACCCTCGAATATTGAAATACCAAGGGCTAATCACTCATAATCCTATGATTAACATTATCCAATCTACTACCTTAAATCCTAAGCTGGGGATTGTGGGTTCGAGTCCCATCTGGGGTGCCATTAAATGTTGCAGCAATTCTTGCAAATTGGACACAAATCAGGACACAAGACCACGAAAGGTTGGAGAACCCAGGTTTATTTGTGCACAAGGTTCAGAGCATTAACATGGCAATTTCTGAACCCCCCTTTCTTCCTAAGACAACCTTTTTATATCCATTATGACTTCAGTGCAGACCTGGGCATTACATTATTACATTTTACCAAATATGGATAATATGTTATATGTTTTTTTATTTCTATAAAGGAAGTATAAAGAGGAAATAACAAGTATATTTTTGACTATTACACCACTAGTAATTTTTCATGTTCACCCTTGTTTACAGTAAAGTGGTTAATTCAAGTTCCTTACTTCAGCAATCTTGTGGGTTACACAATGTTATGTTCAGCGGAGTAACGGGAAGCTGGCCTTTGCTAAATATGACTAGTAACAGGAAGCTGGCCTTTGCTAAATATGACTTGTTGACCTATACTAAATATGAAATGTGCAAATGTGCTTTATATGAAATGTGCTTTATAAGCTCTTTTTCCACTGCTTCAATTTATGAGCAATCTTGTTATCTTTCCCAGCAGTCCTTTGACCTTTCTTAGTGACACTTGTAATGCATTAGTTATCTACCGTATATACTCGCATATAAGCTGATCTCGCATGTAAGCCGACCCTTAAAAATCTGCCCCAAAATGAGGAATTTTGCAAAAACTCGCATATAAGCTGACCCCCAAATACCATGGTGTTCAACCTCTGATCTTACCATCAAGGCTCACCATCAGAAAGATTCTGGGAGGACAGGGCTTTGGGTGTGACTTCCCTGAATAGCAGAAGTGAAGCCCAGAGGGAAAAGGCGGCGGGGCAAAAGTTGCGGCTCATCGTTCATCCAGGGAGAAAAATGGCCGATTTTCGTGCACGTTTTACTTGACGCGAGGGCTGCTAAGGGCCAGCTGACAGGGAGTGTGAGAGCCAAGACTCTCATCGCGGGAAGCCGCCATGCTAAGTCATTGCTCCGGCGCAAATCGAGGCAAGGCCACCGATAAATCAGATTTATGCGCGTATAAGCCGACCCCCAAATTTTGAAAAAAAAAAAGCGTTCTAAAGTCGGCTTATATGCGAGTATATATGGTATGCTTATTTCTTTTTCGCAAGGCAAGTTTCTCACATCCAGAAACATGCTTGTCTGAGATACATTTAAGTTAAGGATGTGTCATCGGCTATGATTTGATTGAAATGAGGAGATTTTCATGGTTTCAATCTGAAGAAGTGTTCTGATTTAAAAAATCATAATTGGGTTTGGACTAATAATTCAAGGCATTGAATAAACCATTTCTATTATTGTTATAATTTATTATTACATTGGTTCACAGCCCATCTAACTTAAAAAACAAATATATTTTGGAACTATAAAAAAATGAATCAAATAATTAGATTCAATGTTTTGAATCAAACATCCAATTTGATTTGTAAAGATAATTGAGTTCACAATTTAAGTAAACACCTTTACAACTGAATATAGAATTCTCCACTGTAATTTTGGATGCTGATTTAGCTATATTAATTTAATCATATTTAGTATAGGAATATTCAGTTGAACAAGGTTCAATCAAGTTCCATTTTCCATAGATTGGAGATTGTGATGGAAAGAAGGAATTCATTTGTAGCATTCATGTCTTCCTAATCTGAAACATTTGGACACAGCCCAGCTGTAAATAAGCATTTCCTCTCATAATAGTATTCAAATACATATATAATCAATTCACTGATCATACTGAGAACTGAGCTTATAAATGATGCTGTACTAAATCATTTTGGAGTTATATATAATACTGTATAATATAACAGTTAAATGCTATATATTTGATATGATTTTAACTGAGATACTTTATTGTATTCTCTATGTTTCCTATTACTATGATTTTATTCTCTTCTATAATTTCTCTCATTGTCAGCACAAATAATATTTGTGTTTTGGAAAATAAGTATTTCAATAATGGATATTGGTGTGCCAATTATTTCTGTGTTAAGACATTCTTTTCAAATTTGTCATGAAGTAATACTTTTCTGAAATGATCTTTATGTTATAGTTACTATGCATGAGTGTTTCTTCAGAAACAAAAGTACAGTTCTTTGGCTGGTGAAATATCTTGTAAAGTGTATAAGCTTCCATATGCTCTGAAACCATAAAAAAGCTTTTTTATTCCTTTACAATTCTCAGTTTAGATGATTTAAGAAATGGGTAGTTTACACAATAAAAGATGTGCATACTTTTAATTCATGGAGGAGAAATTAAAACTTATTAGAGTTATTCTTGAGAACATTTTTAATATGTTCATGCAAGTAATTTATTATCTTGCATTGTAAAACTTTATGAAGACTAACCTTCTTAAGATCACTCTTTCATTTTGTCCTTTAATTAGAAAATGGCAAGATGAATTCAAGGCTCGGTAGCTTTACTGCTCAGTGTGAGTAAACCACTTGCATGAGCTGCATATTCTTTACTGTAATCTCCCCTAGTCAATTAAAACTATTTCACATCTCTCTATCAAAGTAGATTCTGTATTTCTTCTCTAATATTTAAGTTGCCAAATACGTTAGTTAATGCATATTATATGTCTTCATTCCTAGGGATGAAAATGTTTTCTGGGCAATATTCAGGTTCTCCAGTTTTTTATATAGAACTTCCAACTTTAACTTCGACTTAAGATTGACTTGGAAAATTTTCCACTATAAATGTTTGTGTGTATGCATATCTAGATCATATATCTAACACTCTACCCCTGAATAATGGCAAGGCAAAAACCAAGAACAAAAATTTAACAATAATGAAATTAATTAATACATTTAATTAAAATTCATTGCTAATAAAATAAGGTGAACTTTTTATAAAGTGAATTGACCTATATAAAGCAAGCATTCTTTCTCCCATGTACACATAGATAGAAATGCACTGTTACACAAGTACAGGCTTCCCATACAGTTTTTAAAGTAGACTCAACAAAAAACAGAAGGAATGCTCCAGGCCAGGAAGGAAAAATGAGAGTAAGAAAATAACCAAGATGGATTCAAGGGAAAAGAAGGATTTACCTGAAAATCAGAAACAAGAATGAATGAAATCTTATTTAGGAATTACAAAAATTAAATTTAATGAAACAAACAGCAAGGTTAAAAACTCTGTTCTTCCAAAATTAGCTCATGTTATCTAATTTTATATCCAATGTACCTATTGTAGTGTTGGCAGCCATTTTCTCCTTTTAATTATCTTCTAGTCTTAAGAAATGTAAGATGGCATATATCAATCCCCATTTCCCCAAATAATTATGGCAGAGAAAATCAAACATTATCACATCTGATAAATATAGTAATGACCAAGAATCATAAAAAGTTAATAATACCCTTAATGGAAATGGCTAATGCTTATACTGGTTCAAATGAAAGCAGATTCATCCCTTCATAAGATAGTACCATTGTTCATAACTCAATACATGACTTTAAATCATTTAATGTTTGTAATGGAATAATGTAAAATAACTTCATTCAGGTACCGCTCATTAGAAGGATGATAAAATCTGGTGTAGTTTTTTGCCAGGAAGATATGTTTGTACATATACACATTAGATCATGCATATGACTGAAAGAGTGCTTAAAATATAATTTAATTATATCTATCTTTTTTCATTTAGGATGATTATTTCAGAAACTGGAATCCAAACAAGCCTTTTGATCAAGGTAAAAGAAATATTGGATTGAAATTGTTTCATATTGTGTACATTGTTATTTTTTCCTACCTGAGAAATACTTAGCATATTAATTTTTTAATCTTTTAATTTAGATATTTTAGACATTTTTCATATAACAAGAGTTACTCTTTTTATGTTTTTAAATTTCATCACCAATATGCATTTTAATATACTGTTTTGAAATATAACATAGAATTAATTATTCAGGACATGGGAATGATCTTCCTGAAATAAATAAATATGATTTGACTCTTTAACATGCAGCTCCAGTTTCTTTGAAGAAAGAACAAGCCTATATTAGGACATACTGGTATTATTCTCTAAGTTTAATGTGATAAAAATGTACTGTATGGCTGCAGATGTCCAAATTTAGAACTGAAATAGTTTACTCTAGCACTATACAGATGTGATGGAATTAGGATTAGTCTTGATTTCTCAGGCTAAATACCAAAGGTCAACAATGGTAGCAATGAAAGGTAATATTGATAAATGTGTTTTTGTTTCACTGTGAGTTTGAGAATCTCCCAGGATGTTACACCTCTCAGTGGACCTAAACAACAATGTGCTAGAATTGTTTGTCTCTTATACAGTAATATAAAACAGTGAGAGTTATATTGACAGTCAAATGCTGAAAACACTAATGAGAAATACAACTTAGCTCTAGGAAATCTTCTGGCAAAAAGAAATAAAATAGAAAAAAGGTGCATAGGTTAAAATGATAATACATATTCTATTGGCCTTAGTAATTGTTCACTGCAGTTACAGCTTCGATTAAAACATAATCTTAATAGGATAGGATCCATAGGATCCATAATTATCACAGGAAAGCAGTTTCACAAGTCCTGCAATATTGCTCTGGCTAGTATAGTGCTCACAGCTATAACTTTGTATAGTCTCTTTGGTAACAACTGATATTTCCATAGAAACTATAGAAGCTTGTTCAAATAATTTTGAACTCATTTAAACACTCTTTTGTTCTTTTGTTTGTGCCAAATCTGTTGCTAAAGGGTTTTGCTTCCCCCCCCCNTCCCCCCCCCCCGCCCACAAGTGAACATACAGAGACTATTTCTCACAGTAATGTAAGTGCTGGTTATTAATGAAGGGACTGATTTGACAAATCTGATCCTGAAATCTTAAGAATGATGGGAGAAAAAAGAAATTGGATGCTGTATTTCTGTGAAAAGTTATACAGTTCATCTAAATACATCTGTCTTCCCAGAAGAAGTCATATATTCTTGGACAGAATGATCAGCAGATTTTTTTCAAAATCATAGTAATTATAACCAGGCATGTTTTCAGCTTTATTTTAGTTACATACATGATCCTACAGGTTGAATACTTTTTGCTTATTCATTAAAAAGTAGAGAGAGACTACATCATTGAGAAAACCTGCAAGTCTGATTTAAATTTATGGCACATGTCATACTGAAAGTTGTATTTTCTTCTACTGAAACATAAAAATGTAGAAAATTGGTGTCAGAAAAAAAAAGAACCAGTGGTCCATCGAGTCTGGTTTTTGAGTTTTTTGTTTGTTTCTTTTTGTTTTATTTTAATGTATTTATTAAAGCCCATGTCACGCTGCACCAACGGATGCAAAGAGGATGTAAAACGGACAAAAAAGCTTGCCATCCGTTGGTTAACGCAATGTACTCACTTGGCCTTCCGTTTTGCTTCCTGTCTATCCTCCAGCATCGCGTCTTATTGGACGTTTCAATCCGCTCAGAAAGTTTTTGAGCTGCCAAACTTTGAGCAGAAATGTAATCAAATCGCATCCGTTTCTGCATTCATCTAGCTATCGGGGGACAATCGTTCTGGCATCCATTACGCATTCTGCTATATTCCGCTAGGCATCCACTGTGCATTCCACAACTCAAATCGTTCGGGGTAAATGGACGCAGGGAGGAAGCAGAACGGCACGTGCAGATTGGAGAAAGGATGAATGTGGATGCAAGCTCATCCACTTGTCATCCGCTCTGCAAGTCCTCTAACGCATTCCCTCTAACGCATCCCTCTGTATCCTGCTCTGCATCCTTCTATGCATCCGCTCTGGCAATCCCTCTACACATCCTCTATCGCATACCTCTAACATCTGCTCTGCATCCTCTATACCATCCGCTCTGCGTCCTCTCCACGCTCGTTCTTCCGTGTTACTCCGATCTGCTTATGCAAATTTTTGCAACTTTTGAGAGCGGATAACAACGGATGGAACATTTTGCTCGTCCGTTGTGTCCTTTTTGCATCCGTTGGGCAGTGTGACATGGCCTTAATTATGTTTGTTATTTAAAAAAATGCTAGGTTTGAGAGCCAGGATGGTGGTGTAATTAATGCTCTGGGCTAGGATGAAGGAGACCTAGGTTGTACCTTTACATAGATACTGAAACCAATTGAGAAGGTAGGGCATAGTCACTCATTCTCAGTCCAACTCAACATCGGGCTTTAGAACAAACTGTCATAAAATGCTTTGACGAGCTTCAGTATAAGAACTTGGCAAGCCCAATACATAAATAAGTGGACCCTATAACTAAGCAAGCCATACACTAACAAAAAGAGTAAGATAAAAATGCTAGGCTCTTGTGTTCTCTGAAAAATGTCTGTCTTTGGTAGATCGAAACTCTGATTTCACAGTCAGCAATATCAGATTCAGATTTTGTACTGGAATATAATTAAAATATATCTCTGTTCATATTAGAAGCTCAAAACAATTTTTTGTGTACAGTTTCAAGCCATCTTTTCAGTACTTCACAATCATTCCCATCCCCACAATTTACATACTGGCTATAATTTGTAATTTGGCAGAGGGGATTTGGTATTTTTATACATAATAGTTAGGACATAATATCATGTAAAGGTGTAGAGTTAGATATTATTGCAATTAACAATTTTCTGTTCAGTACTTAATCTCAAACTTTTCATCCTGAAAGAATGTATTAACAATTGATTCAATTCTTTATGTAACTGTGATTTTTTTATTACTATTAAGGGGAACTATTGACTCTAATTTTGTGTTAGCTGCTTATTTTTATTACTTGCATTTGTGGGGTTGCTAATGTGCTATTTGCATTCTAATGATGCCAATTCTCTTTCTCTGTTTTTCATGTTAGAATTGCCTTAATTTCAAGATGCTAATCACTCTGATGTTATAATCAGTCTGCATTCCCTGTATGTCTCTCTCTCTCTCTCTCTCTCTCTCTCTGTGTGTGTGTAGGTCTTCAGAAGCCACTCAGCACATATATTGAATATGTATTGGCATATAAAAAGTGACTTGTTTAAAATTATTGATGAGACTGTACATAAAAGGAATCTCAGAGTTATTTGGGAAGTTATCATGAGATAATTGACTTAAGTTAGTATACTAATTTTGTAATTAGAAAAATGATGGGGTTATTGATACAGTGCAGCATGAAGTTTTTTTTTTTTTTCACTCTTACTGTTAGGGAAATAATTTCAGTATAAAGCTCTCAGCCTAACGGTGTATGTTAGGAATTTACATGGAATAAGGCTGTTTTAAAGAAGTAAATTACAGATTCGAGTAGATGTGAGTAGATAAATAGGAATTACATGGGTGGGAAGATAACAGTGATCCATAACATCATGCTGTCCATATGACTGCAGAAATGTCTAGTAAAATGACTAGTAAAATCCACCTTTTTAAATCTCAGCTTTCATGTTTGGAGGTTTTGTCCTCTAGACGTGGATGTCAAACTTGATTGCATCACATGGCATCACATCATGTATTGCAACATTTTTTACCTTTGTGGAGCTGGGATAGACGTGGCCTGCAGGTGATACATCCAACCCATGGGCAGGCAGTTTGGCACTTCTACCCTAGACCTAAGGCTTTGAATAAACAAACAAGAAGAGAGGTGAAAGAAACAAGAATGAAAAGGTATTGTTCTTCCTCTCTTAGCTTTATAGATTTACAATCGCATTTAGGAGGGTGAAGAAAAGGAAAAAAATTGGAACTTGATGAACCAAAACATTGTATGGTATTTTGTTCCTGAACATAACATTTGTAGAATTGAACATGGCCTTGGTTTTAATTTTTGTACTTGTCTGGAGTAATTACCAATGGGTTTTTCTGCTGTGAATAAAGATACTTTCTAATAATTAGTAATAGGGAACATGGGAAAGGCAGTCTCCCTATGCTCCTTGTTTTGTTATATTTCTTCATTAAATCTGAAGTTTTTACATTTTCTCTGTAAGAATATGAATATTTTGTGTGACACAGGAAATATAAGGCAATCTGAATTTCTCTTGTATGAAAGGAAATTATGATGTAAAAAGACCAATTTAATCTGTTCTGCACAACCTCCAGCAGTACATCCCAAATGGTTACATGCAGAATTTGGGATTGTCTGATGAACCTTGTCTTTTAATAAAGTAGATGTGATGTTATTAAAGTGCCATAATTCATGGAAAGACAGTCCTGTTGTTAAGATTAGCCCATGCCCTACAGAAGTAAGCAAATATTAAAATTCATCTTTGTTAGTTCAATATACTCATGAAATCCAAGTTGAACTTTTGATGTGAAAGATAATTATGTCAGGGAAATTAATCTTAATTTCAGGTAAATACAGTAAAGAAAATATGTTTATACTTACTACTTGTCATTTTGTTAATTTTCTTCCCCTAGTACAGATTTTAAGGAGGTATTAACTTCATTCTATTCCAGGGGGAAAAATTGTCTCCTACCCTTGAGTTAATGGTTAACTTTTATTGTTTATTACAGATTTTTTGAGATCAGTTGTGCAAAATAAGAGGCCATACTGAATGGCTATTTTAAATAGAATAATAATACTAATAAAGTCAGTTTGGTCTACTACAGGAGATGGTGAGTTATACTTTTATCCTAGGCATTAAAACCAGCTGGGTGATTTTGGCCATTCCCGCTCTCAGCCAACTGACCTCACAGGGTTGTTGTTGTTGTGGGGAAAATAGGAGAATAAAGGAATGTTAGGTATGTTTGTCTAATAGATAATGACTGTAGTATATACATACATAAAAATAATAGTCATCATATATACATATACATGACAATGCATTGGAGTAAAATCATGAACAATAAGAAACTGAAATGACAGCCCATCAAAAGTCATCAGGATAAAGCCTACAAACATCTGGACATTTTCTAGTTGGAGAATCCAAGTGTTGATAGTTTAAAAATGTGATTAATAAAGAATACATCAAAGGAGTGAGGAGTGTTAATTACAGAATTGAAAGGTAGAAGCACCATCAAAGCCATCAACATCAGGGCTGTATATGTGATATTGCACAAAAAATTGCACACTTTGAACCAAAAAAACAAGTAAACTGTTGACCATTCAGTGGTATTGATACCAGCCCCTCAGAAACAAAGGCAGAAGTTTGCTTCAGATCAAAGAAACTGATGAAGTAGAAAAGCATGCATTGGATGATTATGTAAAAGATAGCCAAGAACAGAGTGATGCAACTTAAATATTGGACTTTACTAATGTACAGAAAACAAAAATATGATTATTGAAATGAAACAATAAAAACACAAACAGAATGCTGTCAAGGAAAAGCATGACATGGTCAGTTTTACAAAAGGGCAAGGGGAAAGTGGATAAAGGCAAAAGTGGCAATGACTTATAATTGGAATTATAATTAAAAAAATGTTTGATTTTGGTTATGCAAGAGCAAGCTATTCAAACTAATGCAAAAAAGGCCAGAACTGAAAAATTATCCAATGTTTCACAATGCAGATTGTGCAAAAAACCAGAGGAAAGTGATGTACTCCGCTCATGCAAAAAACAAACCACACAAATTTATAAGAAGGTAATAACAATTTTAACTGGCTTCTAGAATTATACGACATTAAATGACACCTGGACTCCAGTTTTTGGTTGCGTAATATTATAATATATTATTTATGAATTAAAAACTGCATATCTCGAGTACCAAATTGTAACATATTCTGCCCAATTCTCTCCTGTAATATTACAATTCAGAATACTGTAGATATGTTGTCCACTTAATCATGAAAATGTGTATGTGTGTTTTCCAGTTACTTCAGTTGACAGGAAGCACATGCATTCCTTATTTTCTATTTATTTGCAAGGGTTCTTATAGAGTAGATGGAAAGAGAAAACACAACAAATTATTTTAATGTAGCAGCTAATTATTCTTTTTATATTTTGATTTTTGTAGAACCCTAGAATAGTCTAAAGACACTGCAGGTAGTTCTAAACTTACAACCATTCATTTAGTGACCTTTCAAAGTTACAATGGCACTGAAAAAAAAAGACCTATGATAGTTTTTCAAATTTATTACCATTGCAGCATCCCCATGGTCATATGACCAAAATTCAGTTGCTTAGCAACTGGCATGTATTTATGACAGTAATAGTGTCCCTGGGTCATGTGATCACCTTTTTGCAATCTTCTGACAAGCCAGGTCAATGAGGAAGCCAGATTCACTTAACAACCATGTTACTAACTTAATAACTGCAATGATTCACTTAACAACTGTGGCAGGAAAGATCATAAAACGGGGAAAGAAGAACAACTCTTGCTCAGCAATAGAAATTTTGGGCTCAATTGCAGCCATAAGTCTATGAGTACTTGTATATTTTAGGATTCTGCGATCCAAGCTTAGCTTTTTGTTAATAGCATTTTTATTCCTTTTATTATCGAAAGGTTACATTATCTCTCATTCAGTAGTGTTGCAAAAATGTTCTCTCGTGTGGGAAATAACTGCCATTCATTCCAGCAGAAAAAAAAAAACTAATGTGGCTCACCAGAGGGCATCTTACATTCAAATGCTGTTCTGAGATTGCCCTGTGAATGTGATACTGACCAAGCAGAGAGGTCAGGCATACTGGGAACAGAATGTAGAACAGAGAAGGTAAGAATATTGAGGGAAGGATGGCAGCTGCATTTATGCTTTTGGTGCTCAGCATGACAGTGAAATCTCAACACTGTTCACCTGGGAAAAATCAGCTCCATCTCAGCAGGGCTGTGGAGACACATCAAGAGCACTGCTGCTTTCTACAATAGCATGCAAATGCTACCTGAGTAACCCACCAGCAAAAACCACTAGATTAATTATTGATAAGAACGTAATAAATTTAAAATTGGAACTGTTAAGTTAAATGAACTTACCTAATCAAGCTGAAGAAATCTCATGCACAGTTGTAAAGAAGACCCATCATCATTTCTAACAGATTTGCAATTTTTTCAATACAAAGCAGATGTTGTTAAACTTTATGTTAATGTGCCCCGATAAAGAATAAACATTGGTAGTTCTTAAATTCAGTGAACCAGTTTAGAAGAGTTTATAATTTGTTTGCCATCTGGCACTTTTAAAAGCATCACTACCCAAAAGACAGAAACGTGGAAAGTAATGAGATGCTTTTTGATTGTAGAAATATATGTTTTGAATTAAAAAATATTGGCCCCACTGAACATCTATTATTATTTGTAATAAGCAAGCAGATGGATCTAGTATTAAAAGAAAATGTGGCCAGGATATGATTATCTGTATTTTCCTTAGTGTCTCTAAGGTGGGGATTATAAAATTGCAAAATATAGTATAACTAGGGGTGCAATGGTTTGCTTTTTTTTGCCAGGGAAAATTAAAATCGATTTCTTGATGGGAAATGGATACAGTAATAGAATATTAAAAGATGGAGAGTGTCATTTAGTCTATCAAGTCTAACCCTTTGTTCAGTACAAATGAAAGCCTCTATTCAGAGTTTTGCAGCATTAATTCAGTGCCAGAAAAATAAACACAGATGGCTGATACTTCATTTAACATCTTTATAAACATAATAAATAAATTTTACAAACCAGTTGTAGATTTCTACAACATGGAGCAAACTCAGAAGCAGTTACAAGTAACTTTAGCAGCTCAGAAAGAGACACCAGTTTCACTTCAGTTCAGCAAGGAAGCAGAGGAGAGAAATAGTTTCATTTCAGTTTGTCAGACTCAGAGCTGAACATAGCTTCAGAGCTGCAGAGCTTAAAGGCCCTGTCACACTGGCCGACGGATCCAAAACGTTTGTAAAAAGGACACAGCAGACGAGAAAAATGTTCCATCCATTGTTATCCGCTCTCAAAAGGGGCAAAAATTGCATAAACCACGAGCGGATAACACGGAAAGGACGGACGGGGGGACGCAGGGCGGATGGAAAGTTGGGATGCGGAAACGGCAAGCCTAGGATGGGAGCGAGATTGGCACATCCGGCAAGCTTCCAGGGGCGCACCGCAAAGCGGGCACGTGGGAACGGATAGCAGCAGATGCAGAGCGGGATGCCTACGCGGATTTGAAGGCGGGATATGCACAGCGGAAGCCTAGCGGGGATGAAGGCGGAGATGCACAGCGGATAGCCTAGCGGAATGAAAGCGATGACAGAGCAGAAGCCTAGCGGGAGGCCTAGCATTCACTGTGCATGCGGGGAGGATGCATTGCATCAGCCCCACGGATATAAAGGGAGGGCAGCTCCCAAGCAGGTCACCATTCAAGGAAAGGACCTTTGGCTTCCAGACACATCGAGCTGCCTGCCAGCCTTGCCAGCCTGCCTGCAACTGCATGTCCATGCCAGCGCTTGGCTGCCTACCTGCCTACCGGCCGCCTGCCAGCCTGCCAGCCTTTGCTGCCAGCCTGTCCAGCCTGCCTGCCAGCCTCACTTTGCTTCTGCTGGGGCTTCTGTAGCATAGGCTCGCTCTTCTGGGGCTGGGCCTTCTGCTTCGCTTCTGCTTCTGGAGGAGGCTGATGATGGTGCTTGCGCAGCCTGTGGCTCGCACCGCCTTCCAGCCACTCCCTGCCAGACCTTGCTGCCTGCCCTGCCTGCCAGCGGCCTCCCTGCCCAGCCTTGCTGCCAGCCTGCCTGCCGCCTCACTCTGCTTCTGCTGGGAGGCTCTGCTAGCATGAGCTGGCAGACCCAGACAGCCCCACGACACTGCTGCCTTTCCTCCACCACCACAGCCAAGCCTGGCCTCGAGTACATTCTGTCGTCAAGGCTACCGGGGCTGCCAGCCTTTTGCTTGCCAGCCTGGCCGGTGTCTCAGGCCTCCCTCTGCCAGCCTTGCTGCCAGCCTTGCCTTCAAGCACCTTCCCTGCCAGCCATTGCTTTTGCCAGCCTGGCCTGGCCAGCCTTCCTCTGCTGACTGCTTGGGGGCTTCGTAGCATGGGCCTCGCTCTTCTGGGCTGGGGCTTCATGCTGCTTCTTCTGTTCTGGAGGAATGATGATGGTGGGCTTTATGGCGGGTGGTGCTTCTTGCTGGTGCTTACTTTGCTGCATGCGTGCTATGGCGGTGGCTTCTGCTGGTGCTTACCTCTGCTGATGCTGCTTTTGCGTTGGTGCTTCTGTGCCTGATGCTGCTTCTGGAGAACGCTGCTGATTGCTGGTTATGCGGTGGTGCTTCTCTGGTGCTTACTCTGCTGAAGGCTGGCTCCCTCATTCTGCTGGTCCTGCTCGTCCTGCTGTGCTCCTGGTGTTTCACTGCTGCGTGATCCTGCGTCCTGCTGGTGCTCTGCTGCTGTGATGATATCCTTGTTGGTGCTGCTGCATGATGATTGATCGCTGGTGTGCTGGTGGTGGTGGTCTGAAGGCAGCACCCCTTACAAAACCTGAAAGCCCTTTGATGAGGGCCCAGTTGTGGTCCTGCGCAAAGGGAAGGAAGAGGCATATGCGAGAACGGGAGAGGAGGCAATACTCCATCGAAGAAGGAACTATGAGGATGAGTGCTGGGTGGCCTGGAGAGAGAGATGACTATTCTTAGTGGCAGAAGGGACCACAGGCTCTACAGAGACACCAAAGGAAAGCAGTCTGCTGGAGGAGAGGGAGGTGGAGGACTGGGCTTGACACTTCGGAGGTGGGGTTCCTCGGTGTTGGAAGCACATGCACCAGCACCGGTCGGGGAAGCTGCACCTCAAAAAGTCTGGCCAGGGCCGCGGTCAAGGCTGACGGAAGCAGAGAGAACCCTATAGTGGTCATGGCCAAGTGCACGCTGTCCTGAGGGTGAGGGTCCGCCACGAGGATGCAGGCCACTCTCACAACCCTCCTCTCAGGCAGCCTGTGAGAGCCAGTCCTTTCGCCGGCTGGGAGTCAAGCTCCTGTCTCCAGCATGGTGTCTGGTGGAGAGCGTGCCACTAGAGGAACCCGAGGACCGAATGCTGTTTTAACCCATGGCGGAGCCGACGTGAGAGTGGACTCCCTGATTGGCAGGTGGAGAGGAGAAAGAGGACGGCAACTTCCACCACAGTCCTACCTGCATCCACCCCCAAACCCTCCACTCCACAGAAAGGCAAGAGAGCCAGACAGGAGGGAGCAGAGGCCACACTGTGCCTGCTGGAGATAACTAAAAGACACCATCAGGAGCACATAGAAATCCTCTCTCAGCTGGTCCACTCCTCATCCTCCAACCGCAACAAGTCCCTTTCCTCACCCAAATGTAAACCAGACCTCTCCGGAACATCGGCGGAACCCCAGTACCATGTGGTGAAGGACAGGTGATCACTGGGATTCTAGCTTCACCACCCTCCTAGATCCAGATGAACCTGCTCCCACCCAGTCCAGTTGCTCCTCCACCCCATCGTGCATGTCCCATCCCTTCAAGGCTTCCACAGGCCCTCACCAGGGGCTACCCCCTACCAGGGCTTCGGCTACCAGAGAGGTCCAGGCAAGCCACAAGTCAGCAGTCCGGTCCCAGGTCCAGCACAGTTCAGTCGGACGCCACCAGTTGCCACGGTTCAATGATGCCACCGATTGCCACGCCACCGCCGACTTATGCCATTCTATGCCACTGATGCCACGGATGCCACTGAATGCCCAGCCACAATCCACCGATGGCCACCTCACGGCCAGTTCGCTTTCACCCAGCTGCCAGGACCAGACAGCCCACGACAACTGCTCCTTCCTCCACCCCACAAGCCCCAAGCCGGTGCTCTCCGCAGTACATCTTTGTCGTCAGGTACTGGGGCTGACCACCCCAATGTCATGGAGGAGGAGCTTCATACCACCACGGGGACTTGAGCCAGCTATCTGAGAGCTTCCTCAACAGCACTGTCACCTGGTCCTCTCGGGGCCAGGCACCCCCAGGTGGCACTCGACCAGGCCCACATCCAGAGCACCCACCTCCACAGCACCTTGGACCTTTCAACCTCTGAGACTGGGCCCACCTCTGAGTGACAGAGAAAAGATGCCAGAAACTGGGTGGCTACTGTAAGACTTTATTTGGACACTTGACTTGCGGTCTTTTGTCTTTACAGCTTGTTATTAATAAAGAGTTATCTTTGTTTTCACACACTTGCTTCATTTATTTTTTGTAAATAAAGGACTTTAGAAATGCGTTTAGGCTTATGCATGCTTGTGGGTATGGGGAAGGATAGCAGTGGGATGGGCCAGGAATCTGTGGGATATTGGGCAGGGATACCTTTCTGGGATGGGTCATAGCTGTTGGGGAGCGCAGGAACCTTTGGGATGCAGTTGAGATTATCTGTGGGATGGGTTGGATAGCTTGGGGATAGATAAAACTCCAGTTGCAAGGCATAGTGGGAACTGGTATGGTCCACACCTTGCCCAGTGCCCACACCTATATGGCCCTTCATTAATCAAATGCTGATGTAATAGATGATCCACAATAGTCAACTATAAACAACAACTCTTTATTAAATTGCCCTGCTTCATTGTTTAGGCCCACCAAACATGACTGGCCCAATCTTTCATCCGCCTACGAAAGCGTGTGATGGAAGACAGGCTGAAGAAGCACCCGATTAATCAGTATCATCCTGTCTTGCACTCCACTGCCCAGCTGGCGAGTTACACCAGGGTGTTTGTCAGGAGGTTGCGCTTTCTTCTTCCCTTTCACGTGAGGCTCTGTTGGAGGGCTTTGCAACATCCTCAGTGGTCTAACTAGTCTTTGCCCTTGCCTCCATTCCCCAGGGCTCCATGTCCCCGGTTGCTCATTGTGGAGGTCCACCAAGAGCCGTGCTTGCAAAGACGGGGTAAGCGGAACGTGCGCATGGAAAGATTGTGCAGGATACAGGCAACTTCCACGAGTCCTCCTATCGTAAGGATCTCTGGGGCGATTGACGCATGGTGTGAGAAGACCTTGGAAACCTGTTGGCCCAGGATTGCCAAAAGGCGTGTCTCCACCACCCGGGCCTTAGCCCTGGACCAGGACCTGTTGTGAAGATCCTCTCTTACACGGTGAGCGGGCATCTGGAAGCTGTAGTGGCTCATTTGAGGTAGGTTTCTGAGGGAGGGAAGGCAGTTCATCCCCCACGATTGAAGTAGGGCACCATCTTGCGTGTCATTGGGCAGGGTCCTGATCTGGGAAGCCTGATGAGGTTGCGTTTTCCAGGCCCTCCTTGAGAGTCACTTGGCCTTGATAGCCTGGGATCTGAAGCTGACCCATTGCCTGAAGCACTCGATACATGAACTGAGCACGCACACACATGATGCGCTCGGACAATGGACTCACATCCCTGACAGAGAGTCATTGCTGATAGATGATGCCCTCTGATTCTGCACACTGTAGACTCCAACAGTGGGAGTCGAGACACATCTTTTTACTTGCAAGCTGACGCTCTCTCGAGTGCTACTTGGTCGTGCCTAGTGGCTATTGTCTCAGCATATAGTGTGGTGTATAGAGCTTTTTGCCAGTTGTCATGATACCTAGACTGGCTCGTGGCGAATGCTGTCTATACTCTCCAACATGCAGCACAGTCCTAAGTGACTATCACTCTCCTGTGCCTGGTGCGACCGTGTCTCATGGACTGTGGCAGCGTGATAGCTAGTAATCACTTCATAAGTAGTGTCATTCAAAAAGCAGATCGCACTATAGCACCGTCCTTACTCTTTGTATTCAATGTTGCCATTGGTATAAGCTTGATAGTTTGGCACACTCCACGACCAAGTCCACTGTCATCCACTCAATAGGGAGGTAGGTTAGAAAACTCTAGGTCCACTGATTCCTGAGGACACGCGAGAAGTCCAGTGGTCCGCTGTCTTTATGTGTTCCAGAATGCCAACCTTCACGTGGCACATAGTTAGGTTCCAGTGTGGGATGCGGAAGTAGGTTGAATCAGAATGGTCTATGCTTTCTATGATTAGCGAATCAACCACGATATGTTTCTTCCTGGCCTTCCTCACAGGATGTAGGCCAGTAATTTCTTCTAAAAACCCGCTTGCGTCACACTGCTTAGAATGTTAACAACCAGTTCTACGAATCAGGGGTCACAACTCTCTCAAATCAACACCTCGCAGCTTCGCATATGCCAGACGGTCAGTTCTACCTATCTGGATGGACAGAGGTTCTCGAGGTGGAAAATCGTGGCCCATCTCGCCAACTTAGCTAGACCGAGGTATGCATAAAAATTAAACGTCTCCTCTCAGATATTGGCTCCTCACGTACACTTCACCCACCCTTCTACGAGCTGACCGATATAGGATCACAGAAAAAAGGCCCGTATACTTTCTATGGTCTCCAGTTTCGCACTCCACGATCTATCACACCTATCTAGCTCTCTGTGCATAGAGTCTGTTCCTCCTGCTCTCAGTTCTCATCACAGTTAGTATTGTGAGTGATTAAATATCAAGCCGTAGTAGATGTTGTGTTCGCATATCGTGTTGCATAGAATCTCATGGATCAGCCTCAGAGCTCCTCAGCAGAAGAAGAGCATGAGTCTGTTTTTATCGTAGTTAGACTAACTCCTAGTCATTTCTGAATTGCATTGACACATTACGACTGGATGCTGTGAGTAAAATTGACTGTTACGAAGTTTGTACATGAAGTATGTCGATGTGCAAAATAGCAGAGTTGTTCTGACCACAGAGCAGGGGGTGCTGGTGCGTGAAAAGAAGAGAATGAATCACGTAGAGTATGCATCCCCATATATTTTTCTTAATGTGGGAAAAGCAATATAGGTTTATACACCTATGCTGTTCTTCATATATAACTATGCCTCTAGGGGATCCTACGTCTAGCATTATCCATATACCTCAATATCATCCGAGATAGGCAAGAGCTGGTACACGCCTGCTTGCACTGCACGTTGTACTCGATTACTTTAGAATATGGTATTATCTCTGCATGCTTCAGCACTTCCTCTTGCTCTGCCTAGTCCTCTTTCTCATGCCACTCCATGGTTAAAACGAGCTGTGGTGAATCAGATGCTGCCTGTATCTGCGCACTGTGACAGACAGTTGTTTCGCTCGACATTGACGCGTTCATGACGGTAGCTAGGTGCATCTTCACTACTGACTGCTAGTGTATACTACTTGATATTAGTAGCTGATGTAGTGACTGTACTAGTAGGTAGGTCCCTCAAGGTTACGCACGACCAATTGAGCACCAAAATTTATCTATGTGCGACCATAGTGATGATGAATTGTTCAGGTGAGTTGCCCCATTGTATACGCTTTCTCTTGCCCCATTGTTAAAAGTCGAGTCACTGCATGACTATAAGATTAGGATCGATGGTGGTTTCACACGTGAATCTGTATGCTTCTCCATAGCTTGATATGTTCTTCGATGAACTAGAGAAGATCGCAGATATGGACTACATTCTCTATGACTTCGAGACACTGCCAGTCATCATAGTAGAATCAAGTATGTCAAGTTAGTTGCGCATGTAAGAATCTGCTGGACAGATAGAAGGAAGAAAAACAGATGCATAGGGTGCCGCCACTACGTCATAAGTGAGTACTCAAGAAGAAGGTCATAAGTCACTTTTTCAATACGCGTGCTCGCTTTCATAGGGTCTAGAGTGTGAAAATTAATTGTGAGGAGGACAAAGTGTTCCTTTCTACCGTTTTATTTATCATCACTACTGCTCTCCACTGTCCTAAATCTCAAGAATATGTGGCTCAGTCACGGTTGACTCATTGATGCTCTAGAGCGAGAGGCCACTTCTGAAGTGAGTGTCTCACAATTGCACAGCCGAGCGTCACAACAATCAGAGTTTGCACCTTTATTCCTAGTTGATTCTCTAAAAGCTTTCTACCGGTTTATATGGCTCTCTCTCGAGCGTCGGCCCTTCAGTATTTGGGCTGGGACTTCTTTTGCTCTATCTACACTTACCCCACTTCTCGACTTTGCTAGCCTCAGAGGTAGTCATCTTGGGCGGGCTGACCCGGTTGTTCCACCTCAACTAGTCTCTCATGGAGTTTCAAACAAGTGTAACAGAGCATAGTGGAGAGGCCCGTCAGATTACTCTGACCCCTCGCTCCTGTGTCTGACGCTACTCATAGCCTCTAGATAGGTAAGATCTCCTCTGTTGACGGTATTATGATTCACCTAAATGCCATCCTCTGTGGCTCTGAAATGGAAGACCAGAGTGGTAAAGAGATGGGTGGCCTAACGAAGGATACTCCAATAAGCTCGATACTTCTTAGTGACCTCACCTGTGGCTCTTCTCAGCAAGAGGGGTATCCCAGACCACAGTTCTCGAATGTACATCTTCGGATGCAGGTGGTTATAAAATGGAATAAGCAAATCCGTTGAATCTCAGCAAGAATTGCGGCGAGGAATGCTTTTGAGAGCGAGTAGTGGCGTGGGTTCAGGTGTAGGGTGCTATTGGCCAGCCAGAAGTTAAGACTACCGGAGGTCTCTGTGCACCCATGCTAAATTTCGTGGCCTACCGGTGTGGGCTTGTACGGGATGATACCTGGTTACAATTGCCATTCTCGAGACATGCATTAACATCACCAACGTCAATAGTGGTATTACTATTGATTCTCCACTCTAACTAAAACCTGTCATCGTACATGTGGGTTTTTTTAATGACAACCACTTCAGTATGGCCTTTACCTACATCAGCAGACTTTGCTCTTTCTCACTAATTGAAGCTCGATACAGATATGCCTGTATCAGTAGGACATGATCATCAGGAGGAGCAATCA
Source organism: Laticauda laticaudata (assembly GCA_004320025.1). Classification (NCBI taxonomy): domain Eukaryota; kingdom Metazoa; phylum Chordata; class Lepidosauria; order Squamata; family Elapidae; genus Laticauda; species Laticauda laticaudata. Next base: position 21,312 of record BHFT01033843.1, read on the forward strand.
CCTATAGCGTGCTTGCAGAATGCGTCTTGAAATGGAAGATTATACAACAAGAAATAGCTCTCCATACATGAAGATCAAGCCGCATTCACGGGTGTTACCAGAATCACCATCATGGAGGTGTCCATTGAGAATCACCGAATCTCTCTTAACGTGGTGAGTGAGTACTGGGAAAGTCTCGTACCGAAGTGTCTTCGCGGTTAGACTAGAGATTGCTTTATGTCACGTCCTATGGTATGAGGATATATTTGATCGCTCGAACACCAATAAGATCAAGGAGTTTCATCGATTCATCGAATAGTGCACTCTTATAGAAGTCTGATATAGCAGAATCTTAGACTATCTCATAGACCCACAGACTATCTAATGTAGAGACCGAGACATAGAGCAATAATGAATGAACCGTAATATGTGATAAATTGGTGTGTCATAAAAAGGACTTGACCTAATAGACAAGTGACCCAATAATGCAGCCCTGGATTCAAAAGGGGCCCAGCAGAGGATTATACTGCCTGCAGACTTTTCGAAAAAACAACAATTGAATGAAAAACTTCTGTTAACTTCTATGCGCACCATTGAGAGAGTATTCGATTACTTACGCAACCTCTGTATGCGTTTGCAATTGCACAATGGCAGATAGAAGACTCACGAGGGTTAAACGTCATCCGCCCAGACATCATCGGTTGCCCTCTCCCCCCTAAGAGCTTTATAGCTCCCCCTGCCTTAAGAAAGTTCAAAACATTCTCAAAGATCCATCTCGTCCTGGGAACCCTTTTTTTTGAACTACTACCATCTGGCAGACGGTACAAAATAACAAAAACAAGGACAAATAGGTTGAACATCAGCTTCTATCCTGGGGCAGTAGCTCTGTTGAATTCCACTGTCCAGTGCAGTGTTGGTGCGGTGTCAGGGGTTTTCAATTCAATCTGTTGAGTGTGAAGAATGTGTGTTTGTGTTTATTTTCATGGTCATGATGTGCACTGAAAATGGTGTTTGATTTCATTGTATGAGGTGCAATGACAATAAAGTAAACTAAACTGAACCAGGAGTCGCTCTTGACTCAAGGGAGATTTTGCAAATTATAAAGCTGCTGGTATCAAGCAGGTATGTGCATATTTAATGTATTTTGTCCCCACAGATAACTTCCTTGACAATGTGGGCAAGGCACCAAGATTATGCTTCTCTTCCCTGGGTGATACCTGTGTCTCCGTTAGCATCAGTGATGTGGCCACTTCGAAACGTTTGGGCCTGGAAAGGTACTTGTTGATCTTGAACTGGTTCTCCAGCTCAAGAAGCTGTTGGCTGGTAAAGGCTGTTCGGGGTCGACGGCATTTTCCCATCAGGTTGGTTGGTGGGGAAGCTGAAAAGAAAAAGTAAAGTCAGGATGTAGGCCACAATGAAAAGATTGGGAGCCCCCAAGTAGCACACTCCAGATGCACCCTTTTTAACACTTCTCCACTTACTGACCTGAAACAAAACTCTGTATCATTGCTTATATTTCTACTATGCAGATGTTTGCAGGAGGCACCAACACATTCAGAAGCTTACACATGTCTTTTTTGTTGTTGTGGTAAACTATTATTACTAAACACCATCAGGGGTCTGTATGCTCACTTTAGCAATCTTACACTTACACAGTGTAAACTTACACTGTCTATATATGTTAATGTAGAATGTATTACTAATAAAGGAGAAGCTAACACTGATGATGTCACCCAGTTAGGGCTATAAAATGTCTGCAAGAAAATAAGCAGGCTCCGAGAGTACCAAGGACCCCTCTCGTAGAATGTTTTATTTCTGTAAATCAAAATATACCTAGTTGCTCTACTAGGAGGTCATGCAATAGAAGAGGTTGACTTCTCAATATTTCACTTTCTTCCTAGTGATGAAGAAGGACATTTCTGATATTTCCCTCACAACATTGAACCAAATATACTGCTATCTCCAGTTGGTATTTATACATAAAGAGCCACTGCATTGCTGTTGATGCTGTTATAATTTCATATTTAAATAACATTGCTGCCATATCTAAAAGCATTTGGATGCTACCATTGTTGATAAAAGGTCAACTGGGTATTAACAAGCCAATAAAATGCAACCAGTTGCTTCTTTGGTGGCTCAGTGGTTAGAGTGCAGTACTGCAGACTCCTTCTGCTGACTACCAACTGCCTGAAATTTGGCAATTCAAATCCCACCAGGTTCAAGGTTGACTCAGCCTCCCATCCTTCTGATGTGGGTAAAATGAGGTCCCAGATTGTTGGGGCAATATGCTGACTCTGTAAACCGCTTAGAGAGGGCTGAAAAGCACTATGAAGTTTATATATAAGTTTATATATAAGTTTAAGTGCTATTGCTATTGGCAACTATTAGATAAAATGACTGCCATATTTTACAGATGAATATGCAGTGGGGATTTCTTTTTTTCTGCTTTTTCCTGTTGGTTTTTTTTTTTTTTTTTT
>BHFT01033843.1:23777-85381 GCA_004320025.1 Laticauda laticaudata
TTTTTTTTTTTTTTTTGCTCATATGTCTTTAACAGAAAGCTACCATACAAACATTAAGCAGCTAATTATCTCTCCACAACCATATTCAGGAAAAGCTTCACTTATTGATGTTATTTATAAATGAAGATTTTTTTCAACAAAACAGTACATAATTCCCTTTGGGATGTCTTTCATTTTTGTTCAACTGCTCTTTGCTGCTTTGTTGGTATTTTTCTTCACCATGAGAGTTGGAAGGTTGAACTTTATCCAGCCTTGAAAGGCTTCTTATCTCTCAGCTAATTATCTTATAGTCTTGATATGGTACAGTAATCAAATAAAGGCAGCCTCATAATAATTTATTTTTATTTCTGTTATGATTTGCTGTATACCATGCCTTCTGGCAAATAAGGCAAAGCTCCCTAGAGAAAAGGGGCATTCAAAGGTAATATGTTTATAAATACATTTTCTTCCTGGTAGCATGATTTCAAGAGTTTAGATAACACTTATATATTCTAACATTCCATATCCTAATGTCTGAATACTGCATTGGGCCTGAAAAGTGTCAGGTGTCCCCTTCATGTGGTGAGAACCTCTCACTCTTTTTCACAAATCAGTCATCTGGATTTTTTAGCAGTTTTTACTTCCATAAATATTATCATGACACTTTCATATAAACAAGGGTCTAATTTTATTGACTGATGATACCCCCAGGGGTGGGATTCAAATTTTCTAACAACCAGTTCTGTGGGTATGGCCTAGGTGGTGGATGTGATTTGGTGGTCATGTGACTGGGTGCGCATGGCCAACTCAATATCACTCACATCGAGGGATGCATCTCCTCGTTTGGCCTCTCATGATTGTGGGGATGCTGCAACAGTCGTGTGAAAAATGGTCATAAGTCACTTTTTTCAATGCCATTGTAACTTTGAATGGTCACTCCACACAAGCAAAGTACCAGCAAAGGAGGGGGAAAAAAACTCCAGAGACGTTCCTGAGTCAGGAAGTCTAGTCCTGCCAAGAATGTAATAAGGGTTAATGGAGAGGCAGTTTCTGTAAGCAACACTAGAATGTTTCCTTCCTGCCTTCCTAACAGGATTAGGCCAGTAATTTCTTCTAACAACCGGTTCTCTGAACTGCTTAGCATGTTAACAACCGGTTCTAGCGAATAAGTACAAACTGGAAGAATCCCAGCCCTGGATACCACATAATCAGTTCAGAATGAGAACAGGAAATGTTACATAAATTTTGAATGGGTAGGTTTTCATACCTGTCTCTCTCTTTCTCTTTCATTCTGTCTCTGTCTCTGTCTTTCTCTGTCTCTGTCTCTATCTCTGTCTCTCTGTCTGTCTGTCTCTCTCTCTGTCTATCTATCTATCTATCTATATATATTTCTGTCTTTCTTCCTCTCTCTCTGTCTCTGCCTCTCTCTTTCTCTCTCTCTCTCTCTCTTCCTCTTCCCCTCTCTTTCTGTCTCTCTCTTTTTCTGTCTCTCTCTTTCTCTCCAACTTTCTTTCTCTCTTTCTGTCTCTTCTTCTGTGTATGTGTCTTTCTCTGCCTGTCTCTTTTTCTCTCTTTCTCTGTCTGTCTGTCTCTGTCTTTCTCTCTCTCTCTCTCCCTCTCTCCCTCTCTCTCACACACACACTCATGTGCACATAGATGGTGTTTTTTGTAGGGAGTAAAAATCTTTTCAAACCAACTTTCACAGAACTTACTAATCCTTTCATTTACCTCCCTAATAACTTACATACAATAACACATGAATATCTATGGGTAGCATTTCCTTTCTACCAGTGGCATTTTATTAAGTTTGTCAGGCTTGGCAGACTATATGAAGAGGGAGGGAAGTTTGATATGTTGAGCCTGTTTCTTTTCCTTTCAAATGATGATTTTATGACTAGGCTGATATTAACTTGTTTGATAAGCTATCAGCCCTTGCTTTAGAAATTATAATCAATTCCGTTGGTTAAATTAAACTGCCTTTATTAGCATAAGGTGTATTTAATTACCTCCAGCTGTTCCAGGGAGTGATAAGGGCAGCCTGCCTCCACAGAGGCTTAGCCCAGTACCTGGCTGGCTAATAAGCTGTTATCAGAGCATAAATGCTGAATGGGGAGGGGGTGGAGGAACAAAAGAAGCTTTGAGGGAAGGCTGTAGCTTGCCTCACATGGGCAGAACAGGAAGGGTGTGCTTGACTCTACTACTATTGCCCATTTTATGGGCTGCCTCCTGGATTAACTTTTACAGCCAGCCCTTGGCTAAATAGAGAATAAACACTCAGAGGTGAAAGTGGGCTGGAAGAGATAGTTACAGAGAATCAGAGAAACATGAGAGTTTCCAAGAAAGGCAAAACCCACTGAATGTGTTTAATGGGTCTGGAGAAGTAAGCCATCAAACATCTAAGAAGGGTTCCATGCTGCAGAAGAAGACAGGCAGATGCCACAAGACTTCACCCGTTCCCCAAACTTCATTCTCGTGGAATTTGAAGTTATCTCTGAAGCTTCAGAAATGGGCATCCTGTGTTTGGGGATAGGAAATACTCAGAAATGTAATCTGAACTGTGAAATATGCTTTGTGGTGATCCTTCAGTGGCTTTCAACTCTTCATGATCCAATGGACATTTTACAAAAGACATACTCCAATCACCCTGCAAATAATTCATGAAAATTCTAAAACTTTCTTGTGTATGAGATGACTTTGTTCACTTTTCATCATTACCCACCCAAGATTCCCCCCCCCCCCAAAAAAAAAGTATGGCCCTCAGCCATCCAAAGCGTCCCTCCCAAAAAAACAACTGACTGTGTTGATTATTGCCTTAAATGATAGTGCCTAAGTTTGATAGTTTCAATCATTGCTAGCACCTTGCAAATCTTGTCTAAGCCCAAAAGTTTAAACAGGGCCTAGATTTAATGGAAATCCTAGAGGTGAGGCTAGGCTGAAAAACTGGGAAAAATATCCTATCAGAAAACATGTATAAATCAATTCCAAGAAAATGACATGGTATTCATTTTTGCTGAACCTGAGGACATCTTTACGTTTGGACTATACTACCTCCTTCTGCACCAAAAATAGTAATCATCTAGAGGCTCTAACATCTAAAAGAAACTGACAAAGAGTTTTCCCCATAGTATTTAGTTATCTTATCTGCCTTGAATGTCAAAATCTTAACTTTTATCTCATGGAATATTGGGGTTTTTTCTGTTCTGCTTCTGTGACAGGAAGGAAAGAAGATAGATATCGAAATAAGCTGAAGTATTTATTCACATGAAATTGTGAAGGAAATTGCAGATATTAAAAATGATAATGTTTTTGCTGACATTAGCACAAATATAGTATGGGACATGTCCGACTTTGCAAAAAAATAATAATACTGGAATGGTCCTTATTGGTATATCTCTTAAAAAATAAATGCAATTTTGGGTGGCACCAACAGAAGCATTGCTTTCAAATTATGAGAAATTATAATAACTATTCCACTTGGTTCTGCATTGATTCTGCATTCCACCTTCAATATTATGTCCCATTCTGGATGTTGCACTTTAAGAAGAATTTCTAGAAAATGTAACAGGTACAAAGAACAAGAGAACGATCAAAGGACGAAGATTGAAATGCTGCTCACCACAATACAAAAAAAGACACCGAGTCCCTAGAAATATTGCAGAGAAGAATTAAGGCTAGGTCCCACTGGCCGATGGATGCAAAACAAAAACCATATGAGAAAGGATACAGCGGACGAGCAAAATTTCAGGGGTTGGCTCCATCTGTTTTCATCAGCTCCAAAAAAGTGTGAAAATTTGCATAAACAGAACGGAAAAGAACGGATGTGGGTGTTGTATGAGCGGGATGTAAACCGGATGTTATCGGAAGCCTATGCGGATGGAATCAGAAACACCTCTGAAGGGTTCCGGGGAGAATTTCGAGTGTGATGCATAGCGGAAGGGCGGATGCCATAGCGGATGAAGCGGATGCATCACGTACGCCTATAGGAAACAAAGGGGTTGCTGCGGCGGATGTATATCGGATGCAAAGCGTTTCAATGAGCATCCGCGGGTGCTGTGAAGTTGGTCGCTTGTATAAAAAGGATATGCAGCATGCAATGCAGAAATAGTCTATTCTGACTCAGAATCAGTGCTCAGAGACTGAGTTGTTTACTTGTTTTAATAAAGTTTATCTTTGCCTTTAAGACACTTTATAACAGTTTACTTGGTTCATTTTGCTTATTTAATAAAGTCATAAGTTTACCTAAGAAAGTTAATAAGTTTATCTTGCTTAAGACACTTGTGTTTACTTGGGTCATTTGTTTACTTAATAAAGTGTTGGTGACAACTTTGAAAAAATGGTTAAGCCTTTGCATGCTTGTTCGGATAGATAAATATAGTTGTGGAATAGATAAAAGCTCACTCCAGTGCAATCATAGTGGGACTGTATGGTCCACCATCCCAGCATCCAGATGATTTTCTCCACCCTTTTTTATAGAAAATATCGGTTGTCCGCTAGGTGTCCTTCTACATACTGGTAGACAATACTGCAGACTCCTAAATAATAGAATACATCCCGATACAAACGTGTTTATCGCGTTTTAATGCTTTTTATTATACGAGATGCATTATGGCTTACATCCTTTCTTTCGGCTACTAAACGCTGTGTAGTATTTCTGTGTACCTTGTTTCACCCCTTCTCTTCTACATTTTCAGCTGCAGGGATGTGAGTTTGAGGGATGCGAGAGGATGCCGAATAGATAAACAGCGGACGTTTAATGGATGATAACGGACATAGAACGTTTGTTGCTCGTATAATTTCACGGATGAAACACTGTAATGCAGTGAGTACACAATGGATGCATAGAGTTTTCCAACGGATGGCAACTTTTTTTAATGTTTTACATCCTCTTTGCATCCGTAAGTGCAGTGGGACCGGGCTATACAAAGATGATAAATGGCCTGGAGGGAGCCCTATTGAAGAACAGCTAAAGGAACAAGGTCTGTTTGGCTGGAACAAAGAGAAGAATGAATGGAGACATAACACTCTTCCAGGTAGTAGAAGGACCTGCCACAGGGAAAAGGGTTTGGATTTTTTCTCCATAGGATCTGAGGATAAGACAAGAAGCAATAGTGGAAACTCATTAGAGAGAACCAAAGTGGAAAATAAGGAGGAATTTCTTGACAGTGAGAACTAGGAAGTAATACAGCAGCTTGCTTCTCACAGTTGTGGGTGTTCCATTGCTGGAGATTTTTGAGAAAAAATTGGGCAACCATTTGTCTGAGATAGCAGTTATCAATAGAACTTATATACTGCTTCATAGTGTTTTACAGCCTCCTCTAAGTGGTTTACAGAGTCAGCATATTGCCCCCAACAATCTGGATCCTCATTGTACCAACCTTGGAAGACTGAGTCAACCTTGAGCCAGTGAGAATCGAACTGTTGGCAGTCGGCAGAGTTAGCCTGCAATACTGCATTCTAACTACTGCGTCACTGCGTCTTAATGGTGGTAAGAGATGGTATGAGGACTCCTACCTTTGATAGGAGGTTGAAGTAGATAGAAAACCTCCAAGGCCCCTTTTCCAATGCTGTGATTCCATGACAAATGATTCTAAACTAAGTCCTGTGATTTCATCCTTAGTCTAAAGTCCTGAGACTAAAGGAGCTGAATTTGTTTACCCTTGAGAAAAAAGTGAATAGATGACACATTTCTTCAGTGTGTGAAACAATGTCACACTGAAAGTTATCTCTTATTCCAAAGTGCAGGAAACGGAATACCGTATTTTTTTGGACTATAAGACACACCGGACTATAAGACACACCTTAGTTTAGAGCATGAAAACAAGAAAAATATTAGTTTTTTGCCTCTGTATTTCCCATTTTTGCCCTTGCCGGTGTCCAGAAGCACTCCACAGGCCAAAAATGCACCTGTCCGGTGTAGCTCCACTCAAAATCCAAGCAAGAAAACCTTAGATTCCATTGTTATAGAGAAAAGGACTTTTACTGAATTTGAAATAGTAGCATCAGAAGAAATACAAGATCTGAGGCAATCGGCATGAAAACCGCATATAGAAAGTTATCCCATATTCCCACCCACCCCATAGTTCAAACTGGCCATCCAATCTGAGGTGTGTATAATGTCAGGTGGGGCATCTTCAGGTGGCATTTCACACATCTGGTATGCCAAGACTATTGGCCTTGGCCTAGAGAGATCAGGGGCTACATCTGCGCGGTAAGCAAATAAGCATAGTCAAGAAAACATCCCAACTTTTACATTTCACCAACTGAAACCTCCAGCACCCTTCCCCCTACGAAGCCCAGTTATTCTCCCCTCCCCCCATTTCTATGGCAGCTGGAAAAACAAGCAGAAGAAGGATTCTTGGAAGCTGACAGTGCCCGTTTTTGGCCACCGGAGGCCTCCATGGATCCCATTTTTGGCCTCCCCAGCACTGGGCATGTTTTTGGCCTGCAGGGTGCTTCTTTGGATACCAGGGAGGGAAAAGCAGGACCCGTGGAACAATGATGGGATTCAATTATTTTTTTACTACCAGTTCTGTGGGTGTGGCTTGGTGGACATGGCAGGGGAAGGAAGCTGTAAAATCTCCAGTCAGAGGTGGGATTTGCCGGTTCTTCGAACTACTCAAAATTTCCGCTACTGGTTCTCCAGAACTGGTCAAAACCTGCTGAATATCCACTTCTGCCGTGGAGGTTTTGGGAGGCCAAAAATGGGCCCATAATCACTGTATAAGACACACACACATTTCCACCCACTTTGGGATGTGCATCTTATACTCCGAAAAATACGGTAAGCTACAGAGGACAAATTTCCCCTTGAATATTAGAAGAAAATCATCTTTCCTAATAATAAAAGCAGCTGACAGTGGAACCAATTACCCAGAGTGATGGGATCACTTTCTTTGGATGCTTACAAATTAAAGCTGTCTGGAATGTTTTAATTTGGCTCTGTGCATTGAGCAGGACTCCATGACCTCAATGGCTGTAACCTATTCTATAATTCTACAAATTGTGAAGTGATTTTCTGAAAGTCTTGCTGGAGCAACAGGTGGAAGAAACATGGTGGATCTCTTCACAATGAACCAATGCTGTGGCTCAGAATAGTTGATTCTACATACTGCAGTATAGAAAAATCACAGATGTTAACAGTGCAATTTTATTTATTAGATTAGATTTTTACCCAGCCTTTATTGGTAGCTCAAGCTGACAAATATACCTAACACACCTTCCTCCTAATTCCCCACAACTCCTCTATGAAAGGGGTTGGGCTGACCCAAGGTCACACAGCTGGCTTTCATGCCTAAATTGGAATTATAACTCAGAGTCTCCTGGTTCCTAGCCCAGCACCTTAACCACAGCCTGGGCCTATTCAAGCATCCTTTAGATGAGTGGGGTTTCTTTCCAGATTAGTATATAAAATGTGGCCTATTTGGACTGCAGCATAATAGGTTATATGAAGTTTGCAATATGTTTTAAATTTAGCTACAACAACAACAAAATAATAATGAAGTTTTGAAGTTAGAAAGAAATCAAGGATGGGTGAAAAGCAATTTAACATTAAGCTTCTATGGCTACAATGACTAAAGTAAAGGTGAATATTGATAACTACTCAGAATTCAAAGTATAAATGGTAGTGTGGACTCTGGCATGAAACTTATACATCAAAATTTGAATGTGTTTTTTTTTGGGGGGGTATCACGCATGAAAACTCATAAGCCACTAACTACTGGATGGTAGCATAGAATACTAACAGATGCTACCATACACTAAATCTAATTGCATATTAACTATCAATACTATCAAATACTAAAAACATGGTATGCCCGAAATACTGTGATACATCAGCAAATATATCAGCATTTAGTAATGTTATTAAATGTAAAATGTAGCTAATAAATGACTTAGATTCAGCACTGTTTCCAGAGTGCAATTGAGACAAAATGCAACTAAAAAGCAAGGGTTAGTAATTAATATCTATTTTCCTAAATAAATATTTTTGGCACTGATCCAGCTCATTTTGGCACAATTCATCCATGCTATCAGAGTGGGCAGAATCCAGGCACTTTCAAATAGTGAAATCTGTATATGTTTGCCTATTAATACTGTATATACAACACTTCCACATTCAGGGCAAAACATTTTTAAGCAGCAAGATGGGCTATAAATAAACTCTGTCTGACTCTGTTACTCCTCCAGTTTTTTTTAAAGCTCATAACATCTTAATGTCCTATTTATCTACTGGGGTAAAATTATTAAACCACTGTATTTTATCCAATAAGACTGAGTTATGAATGATCATCCAGGTCATTCAGGAGGAGCAAAGGAAGCATCTCCAGCTTCTGATATCTAGCTGTACTGTCTCTTTTGGGGCCTTGCAACCTGAGGAATTTTCTAAAGCTCCCAATCCTTGGAAGGATTTTGCTTCTGGTCTCAGAGAAAACATCCATGCGTTCATGCATTTGCTTTCCTTCCTTCTTCCTCTTTTCTCCCTATTTATTTTCCTTCCTTCTTTTATTCCTGGCCTTCAGGCTGCCAAGCTTGAGGAGGTCCCTAAGGGGACTGTGCCACTAGTATCCCCACTGCCAACAAGGCCAAATGCTTAGTCTGTCTTTGGATAAATTACAATGGGTTGACACCCAGAGAGAAAGTACTCAGGTTTTCTGTGGAAAAAGAAGTGAGGGTATTAAATTCATGGAGTGAATTTGCTAATTGAGGGAAGGTGTGAGGCATTTTTTCTGATTTTATAGCCCCACTAGAGAAGGATCCAGAGAGCTGTAATTCAACCAGTTCAGGGGGAAATGGATTGGACACATTTAAGCTGAAGTCAAGGAGAAACAGATGCCCACATTTCCTAATTTGATAGGAAGAAATCCTGCAAATACAAGCTGCATCAAGTTTGGTTGGCCTGGTTTTAAATTATTGTTCCTATCTCTGGATTTCCTTGAAGCAGTCGAAATAAATGAGTGATGTAAAATTAAACAATGACACTTGGGACTGATATTGAAACAGAGAGAAGAGAGATGCCTACATTAATTATTTGTAATGTGTACACCTGCTTTCTAGATATTGTCTCCTGGAGTCAATGTAAATGGGACAGCTAGATAACTTCAAGGCAGAAATCTGAAGGACAGGAATCATCAGGCTGGAGAGGGCTGGACCACAGCAAGAAATTAAAGATGAAAGCATTCAAGGACAAATGGACTGATCTTTTTTTTAAAAGAGAGAGGTGAATTTTTTTAAAAAAAAAGTGATTTAATTTTCTTTCTCTCAAATGGCTGTTTATTGCTTAAATCTGCACCCTCCCCAAACTAAACACTGGAATTCCACTCTTTTATTTCCCATAAATCTAGATGGCACAGAAATGAGGAAGGAAGCCCTGAGTACAACAGGGCCACTTGCAGGGAGAAGGTGGGGGTGAGGGGGCTGGGGCCTAGTTTGCATGACTTTCCTTAGGGAGATTCTTGGTTCCCATTATCCAGACTTCAAGGCAGCCTCCCACCTTTTCCTCCAAATTTCCTGCAGTTCTATCCATGGCACTGGAAATGAGATCCTGTCGAATTTGGGTGGGAAGTTTCTGTGATCCCCAGGCAGCTGCTCCGCTTCAAAGGAAAGTGGAAGAAAGAATAGCGATTGCCTGAGGCCATTCCCCTTGTTTGTCCTCCTCTTTCTCAGGCATCACCTTTTGGGACCATGTCCTAGGAAAGCTTCTCCATGTGTTTGCCCTGTCCTGCCTGTTTTCTCCTGCCAGGATTATTCTCTCTGGGCACACCCTTCCAATGAGAAGCTCCACTGGGGAAGTCTTTCATTTCATTATACCCTTTAAAGCGATGGTTTAAACCAGAGCCCGGTCAGAATTTCAACCATCTAAACTTCAATCAGTTGCCTTAATCTTCTGGTTGTCTTTGAATATCCTGCCAAACGGCGTTTTGGTTGCACTCTGAAGCAGAGGTCCCCAAACTTGGCAACTTTAAGATTTGTGGCCTTCAAACTCCCAGAATTCTCCAGTTAGCATCGCTGGTTGGAGAATTCTGGAAGTTGAAGGCCACAAGTCTTAAAGTTGCCAAGTTTGGGGACCCCTGGTCTATGGAGATTCTCTGTCATCCCAGGTCATGGTTGTCCCAAAGGGGTTTTTTCAAGAGACAACTGGATTTTCTGGTTTTTCTTTAAAGACGTTGAGCTTCTCATCCAAGAAGCTTCTTCAGCTCTGATTAGATGGTGGGGCATGATTTCAGAGCTGAAGAAGCTTCTTGGATGGGAAGCGAAAGGTCTTCAAAGAAAAACCAGAAAGTCCAGTTGCCTCCTGAAAAAGCACTTTTGGGTCGACTCTGACCATATCTAGAATCGGAACGAGAGCGCAGATTTTATGAAGAGAACTTTCTTCGCTCAACAGTCCCATGTGTGTCAGAGACACGCAGAGAGCCAAGACGGAGAGCCCGCGAAGACATAGAGAGACACTTGCACCTTCCGATTCACCAGTTTATTAGCAACCCCCGCGCTCTTTGAAATGTTTCTGGCTTATGTGATCGTTGAAATTGCTGGGACGGGGAGTGGGGAGAGGAGCACTCCCCGACTGATTGGGGTGTGTGTGTGTGTGTGCAATCGTGTTCCGAAGTCACCAGAAGTCGAGGTTAAAACTCAGAGAAGGCTTTATTTTGTATAGCCTCGCTGATTCGGCAGCGGCCTGGATGTGATTTCAGTATCCCAAGTTTAACTTTATTTGCTTAGGTATCGATCGTTTTCGCAGTCCGTCCAAACCCAAGACTCCGGCGAACCAATGAATCCCTACCTACTCAACTTTAATGTGGAGGAGCCCCTTCCTCCAAAAGCTGGGAATAAGTTACTCCCTCGTTCCTATCTAAAAAACGCCATTCACTTAGAGGAGGGGGAGGGGATGATTCTCTGGGTTAGGTCTGAACTAAGGTTCTCAAAGCAGGGTTGTTAGTGCTGGGTTCTTAAACCCAGGACTCAGGTCGCAGTCTGGATTTGTAGGTTGTTATTTTTTAATTTTAAAATCTAAGTTTCCCTATACATTACAATAGATGTATTAAATAAGTAAAAAAAAATAACGTGCTTCAAAACTGACTCAATGTGTTTGTTTTGTGTGTGTAGAATCTGGGCTTATGTTTATATATTTAATCAGGGTTTCAGGCTGAGCTAATTTTAAAACTTACTGTGGTTTTTGTTGTTGTCTGGGGTTTTTTTTTTTAATATAGAATCTGGGTTTCTTTGGGCGCGAAATCTTGTTTTTCTTTCTTTTCTTTTCTTTTTTTTAAAGAGAAGCGGCTGGCATCCCTGTCTCAAACCCTCGCTTGGAGTCTCCACGCGCTGTTCTTTAGACCATTCCTTCTCTGTTGGGCAAGAGCCATCCCCCACTCCCTGAACTGAGGGAGTGATTTCCCACGCTCACTCTAAAAAGCCTGCTCCAGGGACTGACTACCTATCTCAGGGGTCCCCAAATTTGGCAACTTTAAGACTATGCTGGTTGGAGAATTCTGGGAGTTGAAGTCCACAAGTCTTAAAGTTGCCAAGTTTGGAGACCTCTGACCTGTGTGAACCCAGCTTGTTTCAAGAGCAATGCGCGGAAAGCCAGCCACTCGCACGCAGAATTCTTCCGCACAAACGGGAGCTGGGAAGCGGGAGCTTTTTTTCAGAACTTGGAGGAGAAAGGGGTGATGCCCATTTTTTTTTTTATTTTTTATTTTTTGGTCTAAGCGAGCAAGCCCAACTCTTACACCTGCACAGGGTGGCGATGGGAACCACGACACGATCCTACAAGGAGAGGCAGAGAAACAGCGCAGGCATGGAAGTTACAAGGCGACGCGAGAGGGGGAAATATCGGAAAGATCCAGGCAAAGCATTCCGGCCAACAAAGAGGATTGGTATCCCAATTGGGTAATCAGCTAATTTTCTCCCAGGACTCCCACCCGTCTCGCAACTACAAAAACCAACGGAGGGAGGGAGGGGGGGACACAGCTGGCTGGCTGGCTGTCTCTCCTTCCTCCTCCCCTTCGTCGCCTTCTGTCACACTCTCGTTTCTTGAATGGCGTTCGCCTAGTCAGCCCGCCCCTAACACGGCCAGGCGCCCAGTTTCATTGACCAGCTGATGAGGCGTGAGATCCAGCCTTGTCCCTGCGCGCTGGAGCGGAAACATGACAAGGGATTTACACCGAGAACCATTTCCTCTCTGCACTTATCGCGTCGGGATGGGGTGGGGTGTCGGGCTGTGCAACCTGCAGCCTTTCAATCCCGCAGTCCGCCTGTGAGCGCTTCCCTGTCTCCGGCCCAACTCTGGGATCTCCCACGACCCGATTCCACTCACGATCCAAGAGGGTCCTTGGGAAATAGCTTGAAAAAGGCCCGCCGATGTTAGTACCCCACGTTTGTAGAAACTCTTAATCGTTAGGCCTCTCCGGATCCGCGGTTGTTAAACGAAAAGCCTTCCCAGTTTATAAACTAGCGATTAAGAAAATCTACCTACAAATATGGCTGGTAGTAGTGACAACAGGCACAAACATGCGTATTTACCCCACACCACCAAAAAACCAGGGCAATTAAAAAAAAAGGGTTTAATGGGTTCGCACCGATAAGGCGAGCGAGTTTCTGAAGTTCACAGTGAATGTGTAAAGGGCTTCCATTGAAAAACAAGGTTTGATGTCAGGAAAACTCGACCATTTCAGTCCGGCCCGACGATCTTGCAGCCCAAAGGATGAATACAGAATTGAAAACTGGTTGAATTAGGTGATCTCGGTGTGCCAGCTTCCACAAATTAAAAAAAAATGGAAGAAGCCTATAACCACAGGGTCCAGACTTCTGAACTCCCTTGATCTAACCCCGAGTTTGCTTTGCAGTTCAGACTCTTACTTGCTTTCCACATTCCAACATGAAACCAAATTCCTATGATCAGGTTCCTATTGTGAACCGTAAGTCGTTGTGCACCGGAAAACTAGAGCAGGTCTGGAGGTGGCTAAGTCGTTTGGTTTGCAATCACATTGTGATTTAGGCTTCTTCTGCCCTAAGAGGCGAAGCGTTCCCAGCCGCGACGGCGACTTACGAAGAAGTTAAACCAAACCCGGCTTCGCGCGATGTGAATTGAGCCACTCTTTCGCTTTTAGGCACGGTTCTGGAGAAAGACACGCAGCCTACTGAAGAGCCTTTTGCGTATTCAAGGAAAGAGGGAGGGAGGGAGAGAGGGAGGACCCCAAAGCAAACTAAATTGCCTTTTTCCGCGTCGTAACAGTCTTCAGGATACCAAGGTCAGACAATATCACTGATTCCTGAGACTTGAGTTCAGAACTGCTTTTCCTCCGGATATTCCTGGTATTCAATTTTTTTAAAAAACACCCGTTATAAACTAACTGTGTGGCCGTGGCCGCCGCCCCCCCCACTCCCCCTTTAAGTTTTAGCATCCCGTGACCCCGGAAACTCTCGCCTGGGGTCTCAATGTGCTATTTTTCCTGCCCAGACAAACTCCGTTGGGCCATTCCTTCTCTGCTGGGCAAGAGCCCATTCTCCGCTCCCTTAGCTACGATTTCACAAGCTCACACTAAAAAGGCTACTTCAGTGGCCAAGGAACTAAACCCGGTTTGTCTATGGAGATTCTCAGTCATCCAGATCATGGTTTATCCCAAAGGTTTTTTTTCAAGAGGCAACTGGACTTTCTGGTTTTTCTTTGAAGACGTTTTGCTTCTCCAGAGTTGAAGAAGCTTCTTGGATGAGAAGTGAAAGGTCTTCAAAGAAAAAACACAAAGTCCAATTGCCTCTTGAAAAAAGCACCTCTGGCCAAACCCAGTTTGTTTCCAGAGCGATGCGACTTCTTCTGCAGAAACGGAGGGTGGGAACCAAGTGCCTTTTACAGAACTTGGAGGAGAAAGACAGCGCCAACATTTTCCTTTGCTCTTAGCAAGCAAGCCCAACTCTTTCCTGAGGCTGAGTTCAGAACTGCTCTTCTTCCGGACATTCCTGGTTCACGGTAAAAGCGTCTTATAAACCTAACTGTGTGGCCGTGGCCATCACTCCCCCCCACTCCCCTCCCCCCCTTTTTTTTTTTTAGTTTTAGCNCCCCCCCTTTTTTTTTTTTAGTTTTAGCACTCCGTGATCCCGGAAAACCAATCGTGGTCTGGGACTTTATTAGGAAATAGGCTTGATGGAATCGGAGAGGGTCTTTTCCCTCGAGAGTGTGGACTGATTCAGACGTTAGGAGAGCTCTGTGAAGGGTTGCTGTACAAGCAGTGGCGGATGAAGGCTCACTGGTGCCCTAAGCACTGACAAATCTTGGTAGCCTCCCCTCTTCTTTGAACATACTATACAAACGAAGCCAAGCTTAGGCTACATAAAAGTTTTCTCGGCCTGGTGCCCTAAGCATGTGCTTAGTCTGCTTCACAGCGCTTCACTGTGTACAAGATTTCCCTCTCGCCGACCTCCAGCTCGGACTCCTGACCGCACCAGACGGCAAGGACCTGAAAGGAAATCTTTTCGGGGCATCTCTGTCCATTTGCATCGCCTCCTTCCTTTTCGAAAACGTGAGGTGAAAGGGTAAAGACGACCATTCGTCAAGCGTTTGTCAGAAGCTTTACAGAAATAAAAGCACTCAAGAAAACAACCCAGCCAATGTAAAGAAAGGGAGAAAGAATGAGGACTCAAAAGTTAATCTTGAATAGACATCTTAGGCCAGTTCTTGTATTACTCACCCAAATTATTAGATTTTAAAATTATAATGCGGAGTGATTTTCCTCAACCTACTTTTCTGGTATGTTGGACTACAACTTCCATGAGGGAAAATGATGGTAGTGTAGTCTATTGGGGACAAGGGCTCTGAAGAGTCTGACTATATAATAGCTCGGTTCCAAAAGTTAAACATCTCTTACTTTTTACAATATAAATAGCAGAAACTGCTCAGTTTTTTTTTCTTTAAATGACTTCAGAATAGGTCATTGTGACCATTAAAAATGGAGTTGCTGGTGAACTTGTTAAATTGATTAAATTGAAGTATCTGAGAATGGAAAACATTTCATGCTTATTTTAGCCAAGGAGAATGTTGGAGGGAAAATGGTTCCGTTTTTAAAATAAACCTCCATGATCGTTAAATTTGTATTCCTGTCAAACTAGAGAGAGAGAGATAGAGAGAGACAGACAGACAGTGATGGATGGATACAGACAGACATATTATCACGTTTTTACATTTTTGAGCTTGCAATCGCTTGCAATTGCTTAGGGGGCATGATTGGCTTAGGTTCCAGATGTGGTTCTCAGCATGTTCCCTCCCAAACCAACGTGCTGCATATAATGAGCTTGTTTTACATCAGTGCCTGTGGACAGCTAAGCAGCTACCAAAAATGAGCAGGTCTGAAAACTTTCTAGGTCCATTACTTGTTATTCGTGTGTGTGTGTGTGTGTGTTTGTACAACAAACGCCACACCCGCATACACAGAGAATGGAAGCATTCAGATCACAAGAAATTGCTCCGGGTGACAGCTTGAAGGCAACGGTCCCTCCCGTCTTCCCACAGCAGAGTTATAGAGGCAGGATGGAGAGGAATGGTGGATGCACTTTGAATGAATTATTTGGACTCGATATGATTGGCAGTCCACCTGCCACAAATTCCCCAAAATTCTGCCAATAAACCAGCCACCCGCCCTACATAACTTAGCAGTAAGGGAGGCTTCTATTTTCGGGGCCATCTATTGTTCAGTTTTGGCAAATGGCAGCTTAAGGTTTCAATCCCTCCAACCGGTAGAAGGAATCTAAATTCAAATTTTCCCCTATTCATTTAGTTGTTTTAGCGCTACTTCCCTCGCCACAACTCGGGCAAGAACCAGCTGCCTCGAGGAGAGGAACTGGACGATGTGGAAAAGGAAGAGGCGCAGAAGCCTCCAAACTAGGGTATCTACTCTGGGTTTGTGCCGCGGTCTTCCTGGATGTTTCCAGACCACCAGAAGAGCGAGACCTCCCTTCTCCTCAAACTGGTAACAAATTAACTGAACACCCACCCACACCCACACATTCCACACCGCTGCCGCCGCCGCCGCCCGCTTTGGCCCAACCAACGGGAGGCCTTGGGAGGATTAAAGTTCAAAACCTTTTACAACTTCCCCTGCCTCGGGTCGGGTGATTGATGTGGGAAAAGCTGCCTTCGGGACATCAGGGGGCGGGGGCGGGGGGCTGGACACATCTCTCGCTCGGTTCCCGGGTGGATGCCTAGATGTCATGCTAAACCAGGATTACAACGATCGCGGCTCGCTCTCTACATCGCTTTGCCCCTCTCTTTCATTAAACCTGGTTGAATAATAAGTCAACGCGGTGGGTTCACATTGGCTGCTAAACTGCGCGGTTATTCTAAGCGAGAACAAAGCCCGCGGCAATTTAATGGGACGGGATTAAACCAGGTTCGGCAACTGTGTTGGAAACAAGCGAATTGAATCTCCCAAAGTAGCCAAATAGCCTTTTCCCCCTTTTTGACCCCAACTGCCTTCTCCTTTCCGCTGGATGAGGCCCATCGCCCGACGAAACGGGGCCTTGAACCCGCCAAGTTCTCCATCCTTCACCCCGTGCTGCCTCCGAAATGGGTCTGATGACTCGAGTCTCGCGTCCCCCTTGGCCCAACCTCCTTCAAGCCGGTGTGATAAGTTGGCCACGCTGGTTGGGGATGAAGCGAGGTGTAACGATGCAGCTCATATTTGCAGGATTTCTTCCTATCAAATTAGGAAATGTGGGCATGTTTCTCCTTGACTCCAGCTGAAATGTGTCCAATCCATATTTCCCCCTGAGCGGGTTGAATTACAGCTCTCGGAATCCTTCTCTGGTGGGGCTATAAAACCAGAAGAAATGCCTCACACCTTCCCTAAGTTAGCAAATTCGCTCCATGAATTTAATGGTCGTCGGTACGTGTTTGCCCTGCCAGGATCTCTTCTGTCTTTCCTTCCAAGCCATATATATACTTCAGGCCAGGGAAGACTGGCGCGCTCCATCCATCCGCCCTTCTGGCCTTGTTAATATTCCAGATCAGCGATGAGCCTGAATCTCACCAACAATGGGTGTGAAGTTATCCGTGCGCCTGTGCTGGGAATGAGCGAATGGGAATTGGACAGGCCAGATGACAGGCTGAGCTAAAATCTCACCTGGGACCTTTGATTTCTGTGGTTGGGGAACTTCCTAGCAGAGCAGGAGTTGCTTCTGGCGACCAACCGCTCAGCAGCTCCGGCCTTTCCCAGCACCGGGGCTCGGAAAGGGGAGGGGGGCGCTTCCAAGACCATCCCAATCCAAACCTCTCTCCAGGTAGAAAACCCAGACCCCACAAACTGTTCTCCACCTCTGCAAGGGAGGGAGAGTCACCCCCTCCCGGCCAGCCCCCAACGCTGGAGGAGGCAACCAAAAGGGTTATTTTGTTTTCTCAAGCCGGTGCAGGCATTTCTTCACATGAGCTCCGTTCCACGTGTCAAGCAAGGGGCAGTTATATGCTGTGTAGCCGGAAGAGCTCAGCGGTTCCAGTTGAGGTCAGTTTGCGAGGTCATCCCGGCTTTGTATATTTCGATTTCTGAGTGTCCTCGGTTAGATCTCTCCCCTTCAAAAGACAGCCTTTTTCCCACGAAGGGAAAACCTTGGCATCACAGACAAACGCGTCCCGGGACAAAATGCAGCGCGCGAATGACCAACCACCTCAGTCTAAACGGAATCCCGACTCGGCGGCACTTCCAGATTTGTGGGTCTACGATTCGCGTGCAGGAGAGGGAAGCTTGCAAGTTCAACAAGCCGGGAGATCTTGGCAGAAACATTTAGGGCTCCTCAGCGAGATGCTGAGAGAAACCCTGAGGAGGGTGTGTGTGTGTGTGTGTGTGTGCGCGCGCGCGCAAGAAGCGGAGGGGGCTGAGCAGTGCCTCTCGGCGAGCGATCCCTGGGTGACCAGATCCCTTTTGCACGGAAAGCGAGCCCAAGAGAAACCGAGCATCTCTTTCCTCCCGTCCCTTCTACCCCAACAGCCCGCACCCCCTCCGATGGAAACAAACCCTCGGAGGCCACTCGCGGATTGCAAGAGGTCGGAGATTTCCCGCAGCGAGCAGTTCGAAAGTTCGAATTCGGAGTTCGATTCCCCGCAGCAGCCGCCACCTCCCCTTCCTCGGCTCAGCAGCGGGGGCCGAGACAACCGGGCCCGTGGCCATTGGCCTCGGGCGCTCAAGGCTGAGCCAAAGGCTACTTCCCACCGCGTTCAAAACCCGTTGGCCTTTCGTTCTCCCTCCAGTTGGCTCTGGAGCCGCCAGCCACCGCTGCCCCCCCTCCCCCTTCCCCGCCCGAGCTCTCCTGGCCCTCTTGGCTCTTCGGGGATGGTTTTCACCCAGGAGCAGCAACGCAGCCGGGCTCTCAGCAGCGGGACAACCCAGGGCGAAGAAGGCGGTCCTTTGGGGACTCACTCCTGGGGGTCAACCCCTCCCCGGCTTTGGGTCCTTTGACTCCCTTCGGGGGCGGTCAGCCCTGGGCTCTTACCGTGGAAATCCGGGAAGCGGGGCGCCATGATCCCGGCTCGAATCCAGTGCTCCAGCGGGAAGGAACCGAGCCCCGCGGCCGCCTTCAGAGGCTCGACTCCCGGCTGCGACAACGGGGGGAAGGCGGCGGGGTAGGCGAAGGCGGAGTGCTGGCCGGCCAGAGCTGGGATGGGGTAAAGCGGGGGCGGGTAGATGGCTGGCAAGCCGCCCAGCGCCGGCGGAGGCAGGGTCAGCAAGCCGGGCTTGGGGATGAAGGCGGCGGTGGGCAGAGGGACCAAGCCCGGCGCCGCGCAAGGAGAGGGCGTCTCGGTCCGCAGGCAGGCGCCGGGACTCCCGGCTGAGCTCTCCGGGGAGACGCTGGGCACCGGCCGGGCCGGCTCCTCGGCCAGGAGGGCGTCGATACGGAAGTTCTGGGATTTCTCCATGGGCTTCTGCATGCCGGCTTCTGGGAGCCTTTGCTGCCCCTCGGCGGCCCCGCACCGGCCGACCTTCCCGGCTTGCGGCGGCGTTGGGCGTGCCAAGCCCCTTCCTCGGCACACACCACCGCCCGCATTGCCCGGGAGCCGCCGCCGCTTGCCCTCTTCTCTTTGCAGCCGCGACTCGGGCGGGGGCTCCTCCTTTCCCTCCCTCTCCCTCCCCACCTGTCCCCGCTCGCTCCCCGCCCCTCGCCCCTCCGGCCGAGACTCGCCAGACAACCCCCCCCCCCAAGGCATGAGCTGTTGCCCGATTGACGCGGTTCGGAGGTTCCGCGCCCCTCTCCCCCCCCCATCTCGATGACGAGATCGGCGCTGGAATTTAAAAAGGAAGGGGATTCCCACCCTCGCCCAGGCAGCCTACAGTAATCAGAGTTGGAAGGGCCTTGTAGGTCATCTAGTCAACCCCCTGCCCAGCAGTGACCCCACACCATTTCTGACAAATGGCAGTCCAATCTCTTCTTAAGGTATCAAGTGACGGCGCTCCCACAACTTCGAGGGCAGCTTCTGTTGCATTGGTTGATTGTTCTCATGTCAGAAAGTTTCTCTCCTTATTTCCAGGTTTAAAATCTCTCCTTGTTCAGTTTCATCTCATTATTTTTGTCTGGCCTACAGGCGCTTTAGAAAATAGCTTGACCCTTCCTCTCTGTTGGCTAGCCCCTCAAATATTAGAAAAACTGCTAATCATGTCTCCCCGGTCCTTTTCTTCACTGGACCCAGCCATGCACAGTTTCCTGCAACCATTCTTTCATAATGTTTATAGCCTTCAGTCCGCCATCATCCTGGTTGCCTCTTCTCTGCAACTTTTTCTATGAGTCTCTCAAGATCTTTTTTATAGTGTGGTGAACAAAACTGGATGCAGTAACTCTAGTGTGGTCTACTGAAGTTTTCTAGAGTGGTATTAGTAATCTCACTTGATCTTGATTATCCTCTGCTTAAATACGTTAGGATTGCATTAGCTTTTTTTGGCTGTGCTGCACACTGCTGGTCTATTTAGCTGGGTTGTCACTAAGATTCCAAGATCCTCTCACAGTTACTGCTCTGGACCTGGTTTCACCCAGTCTATATGTGTACTTTTTTTTTTTTTTGCCTAAGTGTAGGACTTTACTTTTCTCTACATTGAATTTCATTGAATTAGATACGGCCCAGTGTTCTAGTCTGTCAAGACCCATTTGGATCTTGAGCCTATCATCTTAAGGTGCTGCGAATGAGATCTTTTCATTCGCAGCCTTAGGATAGCAGCCCCCACTTGCAAGGAATTAAAACAGAAGGGGGATGTTATTGGGTCCGCTCTCGTTTAGTTTTAGCTAAGCTGGAAAAGAATGAAGTTTTTGTGCTGACCACTTCGAGCAGAAAGTGAGACATGGTCGTTTTTCTCTGAGCCAGCTCTGTCTACATGGAAAAGGATTGACTCGGAGGTTTCCTCAGGCGGAGTCACCCATTCTCAAAGGATTTCACACGAAGGGGCTTATGTAGCTTAAGAATGTGCCTGGCAATGCACAACTAGGTTCCTAACCATATGCACCTTATTGACATCGGAAGCACAGAGGGCCAGCCTCAGAAATACAGAATTTAAATAGGTGGGTTTTTTTCCCCCATTTCACTACTCCACTTTATCCTTAAACCATCCCTATTAATTAAACTGGATAATTAATCATAGGATCTGTTTGCTTTGGTTAAAAAGAAGTCAGAAGTTGCAAAGTGAGGGATATGTAGGGACAGAAAGCAGACCCTCCAAAGTTTTGGAATATGGGGATAAAATGTGAGCTTACATTACTGTATCCTCCCCACCCATATCTGGTGATAGGGGATGGAGGGGGTGATTTTTCTGAATAGAAATACAGTGCTAGTGTTGCTTGGGATGTGGATTTCCATTAATGAATGAATGAGTGAACAAATGAATTCTTTATTGGCCAAGTGTGATTGAAACACACAAGGAATTTGTCTTGGTGCAAATGCTCTCAGTGTAAATAAAAAGAAAAGATACTTTTGTCAAGAATCATAAGGTACAACACTTAATGATAGTCGTAGGGTACAAATAAGCAATCAAATCATACTAGGAAACAGTCCATATAAATCGTAAGGATACAAGCAACAAAGTTGAATGGAACCTGTAGTAGATCCCTGGGTTTCCAACAGATTGTAAAAATAAGTTTGAATGTTCTTTTCAGAATGCAAAACTACTGCTCTTTGGGATAGCTGTCACATTTTGCCTAACTGTGAAGGCTAAACACCTGCTGTGATGCTGAGAAGCCTGGCAGGTTACAAGAAGGGATATCTCTTATTCCCTTCTGGAGAATTCTGGTGGGATTATTCAACTGAAAGAGACTCCAGCAGTTTCTAACCAAAAGTTCCCAACCCTTGCCAGCTATATCTTTTTTCAATTCCCAAGAGGAAGTTCACGTAGAAATGTGAAGATGATCTTGGAGCAAAAATAATTCTATTGTGGATAATACACAGTTTGTAATCAGCATTCTTTTCTATTTCTATTTTACGCAGGTATTTAAGTAATTTGTCACCAATGTATCTTATAACAGTGAATTCCACAAGTTAATATTGCACTACCTGCTCATTTGTTAGCTTCTATTTAGTTTTTTTTTCTTTTTAATCATTTTGTTTGAATTATATTCAAACTTTGGAGAGATCTGATCTAAATCTAATATAATCTAGGTGAAATGTTAATATATAGTGCTAGTCCATGTATGTAAATAAATAATAATTTGGAGAGGTAATTCTCATGTAGTTCTAATAAAATTAATAAAATCGTTATTTTTAAATTTAAAAAACTAGATAACTCTATGGTGACTCTCTGAGCACTCAGTTTTATTATCTGAACTGTGCTTCACTTTTAGTAATACAATTAAAGTAAATGGATGATTTTTTCCTGCATTGTGCATGATGTTATAACATTCCATCAGTATTCTGTTTTTTTTAAACACATAATCATAAATAATAAAAATGCAATCCAATATACAGAATATTTCCCCCTTTAGCTCCAACATTACATTTTTAAGGACAATGAAATAATATATTATGGTGTTTCACAGCAATGGGTTGCCTTTAAATATTATAGAACTCTATATTCCTTCCCTGTTAGGTGCAAACAACCAGATTCACGTGTGCAGAGTTCAAGATAACGTTCTACATATAATACAGGACACTCCCAAATCTGGCAGCCTGCTCTTGGGAACAAGGAGATGATGCCCTTAGGAACTTGGCCAGCCCTTTTGCAGTTGTGCAGTGATTCCAGACTAACTTTCCACTTGAAACCTCCCCCTTGCCAGGCTGGAAACTTCCCAACATTCTTCTTGATAGGCAAGTGTGGTGTTAGTAGCTGGAGCTAAACAACATTCAAAGGATCACATTTTGACCATTCCTACATTATCTCTGATAATTAACCCTGCAAATCATTTCTTGGGAAGCTGAAACCTACCTCTGAATAGACCTGGAAAGGATTGCACTTTTCTATCCTAGCTGGTTATATCTGTACCTAGCCTGGACATCAGGGGCGAACTACAAGAATGCAAACTTCCCAAAATGGGGACTGTGACATCAGGATGCAATCCCTGGCCTTTTGGGCTTGTGGGGTTTGTTGTTGTTTGTTGTTTGTTGTGACATCTTTGTCATGTGCTGTGACATAATGACATCTACCTGCCCTGCATACTTGTGACCACTTGTGGCATACTTGCTTGCCCGTTTTCATCTTGTTGGGGTTAATTTTACTCTGATGACATCATAGATATATTTTCTTTCCAGGAAAGATGGCCTATTCAGACATTTTCATATTTCACATTGCTGACTGATTGATATCAAGACTATTATTACTGAATTGGCTTCCTGTGTTAAAATGATTATGATCGTTATGACATCATGAAGACCAATGACTTTTGTAGCAACTTTTACAAGGTTTTTATTTTTACTATTTCATCTTTGATAATTTGTTGCTATAAGACTATCCTATTGGACAAGTACACAAGTAATATAATTTCAAATAATTCACAGATTGTGTTTCTCATTGAAACTGTTGAATGTTCTCTTACTTTTAGATATAGATATAATGTAATTTTCTCTCAAAAAGAAAGCAACAAATAATTTCTTTGTTTTCATATTTCAGATGTAAAGGTGTTCACTTTGCCCATTGGTTTTATCACATAATTCATCTTTTGACTTATTTTCTTGAAGTCTAATTCTTTCTAAATCTATGGTGTGGACATGTTTTACCATAAGTAGAAGATATTTCTTCAAACATTGCTTCAATCCTAAATTATTACTGATTGTCTACAGAAGACTTTCCCAACCATGTGCTACAGCTGAATTGGATACTAAAAGTTAAGTTTCTCTCTCTTTCCCTCCCTCCCTCCCTCTCTCTCTCTTTCCAAGCTCAGTTGCTTTTTTTTAAAAAAATAAACAATTGGTTTGCGGAAGCCTTTTTCAGAATGATTGTGATTTTCATATTGCTGGTGTGCCTTTACTTCTCAGTGCAATCTATAATCCGGGGTTTTCCTGGTCCTCAGGTACTAAATACTAATCAGCTCTGATCTTCTTTAGGATTTGGTTTGGTTTTATTTGGTTTTTAAGATCAGCAAAAATCAGTAGGTACTGCCACCTGCAGTGCCCACAATTCTAAAAATATACAGACAAGCTAGAAAAGGCTGTTTAGATATCTCAATCATCAGTTTATCCCAGATTATTCTAAAACTGTGTGTTAATGAAAGTAGTGTGTGTGTGTGTGTTGCTACATTATCAGTTCCAAGTATTTCAACCTTGACTCATCAAAGATTCGAATCAATCATTCATGCTATTTCTTCATTTGTACTTTTTTCATATCTACCTAAATTGTTTTGACTCATCAGCAGTAACTGTGGGCATATGCAAATGTACAACATATGCTCTTTTTGAAAGGAAAAAAATATATATGCTTGGTGTATTCCTCTGGAGAGAAAAAATTGGATGTGCAAAATTTCATGTCTGGGAGCAGGAAGGAGGAAATTGTCACTCACCTTTAGTTAACTATGTTTATTCAAGATGATGGATCCTTGGGCAAGCCATAGCTATGAATTAGTTCATAATTGTTTAAAATGGGAAGATTAATCAAAATAAGCTATCAAAACACTATGCAGCTTTTTTAACCTTTCCTTCCTTGATAGGTTTATTTATCTATGCATGTGCATCTGTGTGTATGTATCCAAAGAAGTCATTAAAAAAAAACTACAGATAACACCTTGGCTGTGCCAGAAAGGATTCTGCCAATGAAAAAGAAGAGTTAGCATTACCCAGCATCTCTTTCTTTTCCACCAAGGCCATAAACATGTGAGGGAAATAAGCTTTTCATAAAGACAGGAATCAGCCAAACAATTAATTTTGTCCTTATCTCTTCTGGTGGTAATTTAGCATTTTCTATGCCCCCTCCCTTCTCTCTTCTAAGGGAGAGAAGTGCATGGATCAAAGGTTAAAGAGTCCATGCGTCAATCTAAAGTCAACAATTTGCTCTGCATGAGGAATCTCTCTAAATAGCAAATGAAGGTCTTTATGTTTTGCTGGGAAACCTGGAGAGAAGGTCAAAAAAAAAAAAAAAAAAGACAGGCACCAAACAAATAAAATGTAGCAAAATTAATCTGCCTTAAGTTGGCAACTGAAAATATCTGCTGGGCCTACTCAAAATGCTGACTTTCTCTTGATGCTTGTACTTAGTAATTATTCAAAATTGTATTCATTTCTGTAATATTTTCCATATTCTGGAATATTTTGCATATTATTCTATTCCCTCAGGACCAACAGATTTTCTTCCTGCATTTACTGGGTCTTCCATGAAGAATCTTTTCCAAAATCGGCTATTCTGACCATTTTCCTCTTCTGTCATGTGGGAAGAAATTATTAATTTATATAATTGTGATAGAAATATTGTATAGGAAATCATATGTTAATTAACCCAGGTTTCTAACAAAGTTACTGATTAATAGCTTCCAAAATCCTTTCAACTTACAGCAAACATATAAATTAATTTAACAATTATTTCAAACTGTAAACACCCACAAGCAAACATACAAAACTCAATTAACGCAGTGTAAACAGAATTATAATGCTCACAGTTCAAATGAAGAAACCCAATTCATATCACTTGATTTAATCAACCCGTTTTCCAAGTCAACAAGTACACCCACACACACCCCACTCAGGTGTCACCCTAGAACCAGCACGCACACACATTCATAACCTCAAGACCCATGCCAAGGACAAACTCCCCTATAAAACAGCCCTTTTGTACCTCTTTTCTCTGTAGTCAAGCCCCATAGTCAAGCCTCCTTGCGCTGGTGAATAAGTAAATCTCCTTTCCTAACAGCTGTCTGGATTTCATTTTGATTTATTCTTTCACAACCCCGGCTTGTGTTCAAACCCCAAATTATTTTTCTGACAGTCACAATTCACAATATTTTGCCTTGAGCACCCTCCAGACAACAGAAGCAAGTTAAGCTAATGATGTCATAAATCAAGACCTACAGTGTCCCCCTGCCAACCATTACGAGGTGGCGAAGGTTCCTGGCCTCAAACAGAAAGGAGATCAAATAATTCTTGGCACAATTTGGTGCAGTTACAGATATACTGGTTTACTATCAAGAACTCGCTAATATCCCAGGCCAGAAGTGATGTATTCTGAAATATTTTGTAGAGATTCAGTTGAGGAGGCTGGCTTAAATATCATGACCCCAGGCAAGTGAGTTCCAGGAGCTGCCTGCCTGAAAGACAAATGTTTCTTCATTTCAGTACCATACTGACTGCATTTATCTCATGCACTAACCCATAATGTGGTTCCTTTGGTTCTGATTCTGCTTTAGTGTGAACCACGTGAACCCAACAACTGCCTTACAAGACCCAGGACAAAGGAAGAAGATAGAGGAAGCTCTGTCCTACAAAATAAAAACCAAGGAGCATCAAAAATGCAACTGCTTTAAAGTTAATGGAACTATTAAAGCAGCTTCATCTTTTCCCTCCCAATTTTATTCAGTAGTGAAGAGCTAGGAGGTCACACGACATTTGAAGGGCTTCTGAATCACTTTTCAAACATATACAACCTATGAAGGAGAGACCATTTCAAAAAACCTACACTTTGACAAGTCCCTGCAAAGGCTTGCATATCATGGTTAAGCCAAATGTAGTTTTGCTTGGTTTGGGCTTAGCATTCAACAACTGGACTTATTTCACCAATTAAAAATTTTAATTAAATCTGCCTTATTGTCCAATGGAGGGGCTAGTCAATACAATTGGATACTGCCATTCCATCCAAATCCAGAGAGTCCCAAATGATGTGAAATATTCTGGAAAAATGAAATCTTCCTCTTGTGGCTGTTGGTTTTTTAGGGAATAACTGAGGAACAGCAGGAATAAGACTAGGAGAAAAAGTCTGAGCAAAGTCCAAGGAGAACAGCGGTAGGATTTGGGTCTCAATAGACCAGCTGGCTGGAAGGGGCAGATATCAGAGAGTGATAGATGCCAGCAGCATTGATGAGTTCAGAGTCTGCGGACCATCAATCAGATCTGAGTCATATTAAGGTGTCCAGGTTCTGATTAGCTTCATTTCCCACTGAAGAAAGGTGGGAGTCCATTCTCATCAATCACAACTCAGCTGACAGCTCACTTGACCAGCCGTATGGAGGAAATAGGAGATTGGAGATGGTAAATGTGGTTATTGCTTCCCTGTCAGAAAAAAAGAAAGAGGACCAGAAGATGATTCACCTACAGTTGGATGGTGTGGGGAGGCAGCAGCAGCAGGGTGGAATAAGTGACAAATTTGGGGAAACTCAGAACAGAGGTGACAGAGTGTCCATCAACATGAAATCCTTGTCAGAAGAAAGATTGCAAGGAGACTGAAGGTCATGGAAACTTGAAAACAAGCAATCTGAATCTCCAAAACCTCCATGTAATTAAAACACATGACTTATAAACCATATGTTTAAAAAGGAACACACTGCCCAGGAGTTTATGGAAATGAAGCAAAATAGAGAAAAGTGGGTTGAGGAAAAAGGCAGGGTTATTGAAAAAAAATGAGTGGGTGTTTTCAGAAAAGGGGAGTCTGAACTAATCTCCAGGATCGCTCACTTGCCATGCCAGTTGGGGCTGCTGGAATTTGTAGTTCAGTAAAGAGGAAGAACTACCAGTTCTTGCTCTGAAGGCACTTGAGGCTGTCATTTTGAGCCAGACCCTTCAGAAAACATCAGGCTGCCTGGGATGCCAAAACTGAAGACTCTGATTAGAACAAAGACATTGACATCATCAGCTGGAAGCTCCTTAGGCTTTCTTTCTGTGAAAGAAAAAAAAAATAAAATCATGACATATAGGTTTGAATAGTAGTTATAGATTATAAAAAAAGTAAATGTATTTTTATAATCTATAAATATTACTAATATTCATATTGTATTGTAATTGTAGAGCAAGAGTTGAATTCTAGGTTTATTTCTATCTGCTGCAGGTTGGAAGTCATTCTTTTTTATGTATTTTCTTTCTATATTTTTTATTTTCTTGCACTCCTGTTTTTTCTATATTCTGATTTCTTTTCTATTATCTCTCTTGACCATTAATTTTTTTGTTTTATTTTCAAAATGTAATAGCTCAAACCTCTTCATGCAATATCAGTGCAGAGAGTCCATAGCCCAACCAGCCACCCAAACCTCAGGAAGAAGCAATTCATTAGCATACTTTTCCACTTGACCTAACAGCTCATTAAACTCAGTGGAGGCTATTTGGAGAGCAGCTTTATTAAGTAAACTGCATCTTTGAAGAGGTAACAGGTTGAGAGGAAATTTACCATGTTGACTTTCCCCATGGAAATCCTTTCCTTGCCTATTTCATAACTAGCTTTGGCAAAATAGTTTCCTTTCCTGTTCCAATTCTTAGGTCTCCTCCAAGAAAACTCTTAGCTCTCTCATACCTCTGCTTAATCCCACCCTCTAGTTTGTTCCTGTTGCTATCCTGCTCCCCTTCCATTGTTAGGAGGGCAAAATCAAGTGAGCATTGATCTCTACAAGCCTAGGATTATTATGTGTCCATGTGCAAAACACCCACTTTTCACATATATTTTACAACGTTTTGCTGTTTTCAGAGTCAAATAAGGATCATGATATCCTTTCCTTAATAATCTTTTGACACATTTGGAATTTTCATACTGTGCCCTTTTTACAAAGATGGGTGAGTATCAAGAAAGTGGCTATGTTTGAAGCCTAATCTCTTTTTATGTCTATCTGTTGTGATATTTTTTAAATGCACAACTTTTTCTGTGGTTCTTCATGACTAACTTTTTTTTTAGGAAGACCTAGGTCCTTTAATGTTCCTTCCTTGTCTTACCTTGTTTCGGAGATAAGATGAACACTCTGCATGGCAGAAGTGAAAACAAGGTCTAATTTTCCTCCTCTTCCACCCCACATTAAAAGAAAAAATCATTCATTCATGCGTACAAAAAAAACAGGATTGTAAACTGACAAGTATGGAGAGCCAACTTTTTTCAAATGTTGAGGTTGCAAGTAGACCATATTTCCATAAAAATCAGTGGCAAGTTCTCTGCATAATCACTGCATGGATAATCAGGCAGGGAGCTGCAGTCAGGGAAGATAAGCTCAGACTTCCTGTGGAAATGGAAATTATTGTCCAAGATTGTCACCAAATTTTGCAAGATAGGAAAGGGCAAAATTGCAGACTTTCAGGATTGAGAACTTCTTAGAACATATGGATTCTACTTCCAGCATGCACCTTTTCTCTGCTGTGCTAAACACCATCCCAGATCAGCTTGTTTAGTCCCAGTGCTATCTGGGAATGATGTAATGGCACACCTGGAAGGCACTGGTCTGGAGAAGTTGCTTCATTCCCACCATTCTATTTGATAACATGCCCTCTCTTCCTCATACCTTCTTCATGGTATTTTCATTGGGTAGACATTCTAGCATCATCAAGAGGACCTGGTTAAACCAGCCCTTTTTCCCAGGACCTTGGGTGTTAATTAATGTCAGCTCATTAAAGAGATAGTAGCTGTTTATTATTATCTCTCTGGCTGCTGATTAACCACACCAGTTCTGCTGCAAGATTAAAATTAAAATGGGTAAGGCAGGTTGCTTTCAGAAAGGGTGGGAAATCTGGTAGCAGAATAATAAAAAGGAGCCAGCTAATAGAGAAGCCAAGTTTTGCAGCGGGAAACTGTAAAGCTACCAGCTCTTGGTTATAAAAATCCAGACTACTACATGAAAATGAGCAGTTAAAATTGTCCATATCTTTTCTGCTGCCATTTAGTTGTCACCTTTACTTTTGCAGCTCAGAGGTGGCCTGAGGGAAGGGTCTGGCAGGAGGTCTGTGACTGATGGGATGAAGTTCCACATGTGACAATATATACATGGATATCCGTGGTAAGCAAGGCTGCCTGCCATGGAGATACCATGGAGATCGCTCAAAAGACGGGGGGAGGAGGAGGAGGAGTGAGAGAGAGAGGAGGAGGAGGAGGAGGAGGAGGAATAATAATAATGATCAGACCTAGACACGGTGCTACTTAAACCCATACTCTGTGGCATATACATAATTTATGATATTTGGAGAGCTGGAGTAGATTCTAGTAGTCAATATCATCTGACTTTTTGCTTGTTCTTTTTATAAGTAAATGGAGTTGGACCTGGTTAGTATCACAACAGGAGACAACTAGGAAATCTTAGTTGCCTATAATTTGGGAAGTTGAAAGAACATACTGGAAAAAAATAGCAAACTACTTTTGTATCATTGCCAAAGAAAAATGCATGGCAGTATCCATTTATTCACAAGGAACTAAATTCAAATTGAAGGAGCCTTCGCATTTTACCTTTTTGGTGGGGGCAACCCCACTATTAGAATGACTATTTCCCTTCCTCTTTGATTCGAGCAATCCCTGATTGGTTGGTTAATGCATAATGTGCCTGCATCACTAAAGCTTAGGATATGATATATGATATAACATGCATTTAAACATTAAAAAAAACACAAGAAAATCCAGGAAACCAGTAAGAAAAGGAAATGCCACATTAAATGGCCCCATCAGGTAAGCAGAATGCTTGATTTCATTTTAAACCAGGCTTGTGACAAATATCAGAATGTACCTTATAAATGTGTCAAAAATATACAGTATATGCTGATTACTTCTGTATCACTATAATTTACTATATTTATCTTTTGCATTTTTTAATGAACAGGGATAGAGGAATCTCCAATATCTAGTATTGTTTAAGAACCTGGTTCTTCTTTAAAATAATTTCACTATATACTTTTAAGAAGCAGGCAATAGCATGATATTTTACACAAAGCAAAAAAGCCCTAGTTTGGGTAGTTTTCTCTGTTAGAAAGAAAGAAAAAAAGGGAACGCACAACAATATATTTCAAATGTACCATAACATTTATTCATGCTCTCTTTTCATGGATGTATTGGAATGCATGGTGACCAAAGGAATCAGATATATTTATACTGTACCTTTGTTGTGAGAAAGAGAGTTTGCAGTCCTCTGGGATCTATGGATTAGGTCAGTACATTGCAACTTTGGTGACTTTCACTTCTGAACTCCTCAGACAACTTAACCGGAAAGTTTAGGAATTGAAGTTCACATATCTGACAGTTACCAAAGTTGGGAAACATGATTACACAAATCAGATTGATAAAAATAATGTAGATGGGTTTATTTATTTCATTGATTTGATTTGATTTGATTTGATTTGATTTGATTTGTGTGCACTTCCTTTAGAGGTTAGATCAGAGGTCTACAAACTTGGCTGGAGAATCCTGGGAGTTGAAGTCCACAAGTCTTAAAGTTGCCAAGTTTGGGTTAGATGGATGAGATGGGTCCACATAGAGAGAACTTGTAGCCTCAATTGCCATAGCTCTGGGAGCGGTTCTCTTCTCTCCCATTGCTAGAAGCCTCCCATCCAGCCAAGTGCCAGCACAGCTTTCTTATGAGCTGTTAAATTTTGCATTCTGTTACTGGAGAATATAATGAATGGATAAAAGGAGCCAAAAGTATGAATATGAACAGTTTTCTGCAAGCTACGTCAGATCGATCTGTCTAATAGTTTTTGTCTTTTGCTTGTCTTTTTTCTTTTGTTATTGCAGGAACAAATATAACAGGTGAACAGGTACCATCCTTCCTTAGTAGTGTCCCAAAGGTGTTTTTTTTTTTTTTAACAAGGCAGCCGGACTTCCTTGTTTTTCTTGAAGACCAGAAAGACCAATTGCCTCTTGGGAAAAAAAAACACCTTTGGGACAGCCATGACCTGGATCAGAGGTGGTATTCAGCAGATTCTGACCAGTTCTGGAGAACCGGTAAGACCCTCAAACGACCTTCTCCAGCGACTGAGCCGCCCGACCAAGAGCGCCGGCTCGCCTCTCCCCGGCAGCCTGGAAGGCTAACGAGCCCCCATTAGATCCATCACTCCGCTCAGCGCGGCCCTCTTCGCGGGAGCGGTGGCGGATCAATCAGGCTGAGGACTTCACCTCGGCCCGCTGACACCTCCGAGGTGCGCCGCTGGCTTTTATTGACTGCTTGCCCGGGGAATAGATTAAACAGATTAAATTTCTCGGGCGCTTTGCGGGCCAGGAGGAGGGTTGGCCGGCGGGCGGGGGAGACGGGAGGCCATGGAGCTCCTTCTGCGCCACAAGCGAGGATTCATGGCAGGCGCGGTGCCCTTGGCTTGGGGAAGGTCTCGGCTCGTTGGGAAGGGCGAAGGATTCTCTCTCTCTCTCTCTCGTGTGTGTGTGTGTGTGTGTGTGTGTGTGTGTGTGTGTGTTGGTGGACAAGGATTTCCCTCCCCTGATCCTTCTTATCCCANAAAAAAAAAAAAAAGGAACACAAAAAGGGTCTGATGAGTCCTCACAAATATGCCAACTTGCCTCTTTGATCTGCTGTCTCTCCCCCCCACCCCCACCCCACCCGATATATAAGGCTCTTAACTCCAACCGTGAAGGCTGTTTGCATTCCAGCACTTGAGAAAGGACAGAATGATCCATTCTACGCCATCCAGGTTTGAAATGTGCTTTGAAACGCCTCAATGGACTGCAGGCCGAGAACATTTGTGTATGTTTGTATTACTGAATTTGAAAAAGTGCATTTTTAAAACATACCGTTGCATTGATATAGGCCACAGGATGGCCTATGGGGGCATTCAGGGGGTTACGTGATAAAACAGAAGATGAAAAATAGAGTGGGAATAAAAGCAATACAATCAAAATTAAATCTGGTGTCATCAAAACCAATCCTCATCAACGACTTGGCAAAGAGTATGTTTTCTGCCTACTTTTCTGAATACTGGGGGAAGGGAGAGACAAACTCACTTCCATAGAAAGTGCAATTCACACACTGAGGGTATTACAGGAGAAGGCCCTTCCCAACATACCTAATAGTCAAGCTGCCAGCAGTGGGTGTCTCTTCAGGAAGTCTTCATCCATTGATCTAAGGAGCATGGGATAGGAAACCCTTATGAAAGTCAGGCTCTAAGCAATTTAATAGGTTGTCAGCCCTCCCCACTGCCATTTTTAAATTACATACTAAAAAACTACCCAAATAAAATGAGCACATATAAATTAAAATAAAATACTAATAATACTAATACTAATATTAATACTAATAATAATATAAAAGGGAGGTGAGCTCCCTCCCCAAATAATTTATAAGATGTGTATTGCTACACATACAAGTATCAATAAATTGAATAGGTTACAGTTATCCATGGGTGCTCTACATTATTCAGTTCTGCAAACCACAGAATAGTTGCAGTTATATATTTGTCTTTCCAAGGATGAACTGTAAGTCTTTAACTCCCTTCTCACAAAGATAAACTTCAAATGAATGCAGACATCTGAAAATATTGAATCTTAAACTTGAGTTAATGCATGTAATTGCTTCCTATTGAAATGAACAGAAAGCATTAATTTCACTGCATCTCCAACAACATTAAGGTTATTTCTGAAATATTATTTCTTGTTGAAAAAGATGTAATTAAAATCTATTGAAATGTTTCTGTTGTTTATTTAATATCTCTTATTATTTTACTGTTAGGTAAAACATACAAAAAGAAAGAACAAAGCAAAACAAAAGATAATACAATATATGTACTTAAAAGATTCTGAAGAGGAAATCAAAACAAATACAATTGTAAAAATGTAAAAGGGCATTCTAGTCTTTCATCTACTGCATTGTCTATTTGAGGAATGAAGAAACAGGATTCTGTTTATCTCTATTGATCTGCCACTATTCATTGATTAATCGCTGAAATCCGTTTCCACTTCCTAAACGGGCTAAATTGGGAAAGGAAATTCATTCAGATTTCTGCTTGGCAGCAGAACTACGCATTGTCCTGTTAAGAATCAATACTTTCAAATTCAGGATGTTTCATTGCTGGCCAATTTCTAGGTTTTCTGATATTTTCTGCAGAGGAGATGAAGGGGGATAGTCAGTGAAGCATTTTAAAAAATTGTTGGGAGAAATTCTCCGTTTTGCAATCCCAATATACATTCCAGTTGTGTCATGTTTTCTGATAGGCACTGCATACAGCATCTGCTCTGCACAAGCTGAAGAAAGCAATTCCCAGACAACACTTGATTTGGCAAAATGAGAAAATTTACAACTGTCATTAATAGGGAGAATATTAACAATCAAGATGAATATATTACCCAGAATTTTATATTTTCGGGACAATTTCCAATTAGGCTTGGAAAAGATTACTTTTGAAGATTTGAATAAAATTGTGTTGAAATATATATGACAAGGTAAGAAAGCGAGAATAAAGTTAAAACTTTTGCAAGATGCTAGAATAAGAGGTGGATTTGGTTTGCCTAATTGGGAGTTGTATCACCAAGCTACAAATTTGATGTGGGTTAAGGAATGGATAACATTAGAAAGACTAGATTGTTTGAAATTAGAAGGACATGATCTGTTGTTGGGGTGGCATGCTTTTTTATGATACAAAGGAAAACAAAATACAGGGTATTTGAGAAGACATTATATACGGGAGTCTTTGTGGTTAAACTGGGAGAAAGATTAAGCAGACAATGTTATTTGAAAATTCCAATCTGGATATGCGACTATTGAAGCATGTTTCTTATCCTATAAATATAAGAAAGGACAAACAGATATGCGCGGAACATTTTGAATGAAAGGGGAACTTAAATAGATGCAAAAAACCTAGAGGAACACAAGGTATATAGATGAACCTGGTTTTTCAATAGGGCGCAAAAATACATTCAAGGTATGATAAATATTCTAAACAGAAGGTTTTATTAGTAACCGACTGATTTAGATAAGATTTGTGACAGTTACTGGATGAAAAGGTGATTAAAAAAATTATATGGATATTTAGTTAGAAATATAAAACTAGAAAACAAGTTAAGAAACCATGATTGCTTCGGGAAGAATTTTGGATATGGGATTGACTTAAGAGAAATGGCCTAAATAATGTCGCGTCTAAAATTATAAATGACAATGTCAAAAGCGGATATAAAAGAAAACTTTCGTATAAGATGTTGTGTACAGGTGGGCATTCCCACCCCCCCCGACAAGAATAGCAAAACGTTCAAGAATAATCCGAAAAATGTTGAAAATGTCATCAGACACCTTTGGCTCATATTACCATATGTGGGGACCTGTGCGGATGCTAAAAATTATTGGACTAAAATCCACACGTGCGTTTGGAAAAAATGACAAAAAAAACATATAGATTTTGAACCAGAGTATTTTTGTTGGGAATTTTACCTGAGATATATAGTAAAGAACTTGAAATACGCTGATTGTAAATGTATTAAAACGCGCTAGGATTGTATTTGTCTAAAAACTGGAAAAAATTGAGAAAATACGCATTGGCAGGAGGAGATTATTAAAAATTATGAATGTGCTGAAATGAGTGATTTGACATTTGAAATTATGAGACGCGGAAGATAAACAATTTTATAAAAATTTGGGATCTATTCTAATCAATGGTTTAGATAAAATATAGGTAGAAATATGTAGAATATTTTTTAGAGAATATATAAACTCGTCTATAAAGATATATTTCTTTTCTCCCTTTTATCAATTGACAAAATGATTTTAGGATAGATTTTGGGATATAATATGAATTTGACACGAAAATTTAAATTGAGTAAAATATTTATTTTTTAAACATGAAAAGAATAATGCAGCTTGTCAAATGATTAATAATAGATTAATAATGATATTAATGCATTTAATATTGGATTGAAAATACGAGATCATATACAATATAATTGTAATTGACAACTACCAAATGGAAGCACAAAAAATTTGTAAACCAACCAACATGCTGTATGTACATATATGGAAGATGGCTTGATGTTTTTATGTTTTGTTTGTTTACATTTGTTTTAAAAAACAATAAAAATTCTTAAAAAAAAAAAGAAAGCAATTCCAAGTAAACCATCACAACTTCTGCTGACTCTAAATTAGCTTTCCCCAAAGTGGTGCTGTCCAGATGTTTAATGCTGCAGCTCTAAAAATCCCCCTTCAGTATCAAAGGCTAGTCTAAAGTTTTAGAGGAATAATAGTAATACTGACCAAATTTACTCTTTGATTCAAGAAGGAATAAATCTCAATTTTCTGTCTGGAATGAAGTCTTCTGTTGTAAAGAAGTGGTGTCAGATAACATTTAATCATTAATATCTTCAGCTTGCTTCACAAAACAGGTGTGAATAATGACAGGAAATGTTGAGATTAACATGAGAAATATCCTGTTTCCCTGGATTTCTGGGGTATTTCAAAATATTGTTGGTTATAAGAATAGGAGTGAAAAGGCAGATAACTTTGCTTGGAAGCAGTGGTAGTTGTGGGACACTGCATTTCAAAAGCTATAGAAATTCAGGTGAATTGCATGATTAAAGCATTAACAGATGCACTGATAACCCACAATGTAGAATGTGAGGAATTAGTACTTCCCTGAGGGATTAAATACTCTTTATTGATTCCAAAGTAACTCTAATTGATAAGGTATGTAGTACTCTTCATCTGAAATAAACTTCATATCCTAAAATCTAGAATCTCACTATTTGGACAGGATTAATTTATACCACCCTAGTGGGTTTTTTTTACACTCTGTAGTTTGTTTTTATTTATCACCAGTACAGCTGAAGCAATTTGACTGATGACTGCAGCCAAAATGCAGGTGCAGATCCTTTCAGTTTGAAGCACCTGCTGCTTGTAGTGAGCATGTGATGGAATAAGGTGCAAGGAATGTGCAGGGTGGGGAGTTTAAAGAGAAGATGTAGGTTCAGTTGTTGGAGCTCTGCAATCACCTTTCAATCGTGGAGACTCCCGGGATGTTAGATGGCAAGCAGATCTCATTCTGAGTTCTCTGTAGATCAGTGTGCATCTCAACTTGGCTAAGCACCAGAGGAATTTAGGATTTAAGCAGCCTTGATGTGGATTGCTTGCAGTTCTTACTCTACTTGGGGAAATCTATATTAAGCAAGATAGATTACCGAAACTGAAGTGATATGCAAACTGAAGCAAGAGTGCAGAGAATTCCAACCCTCATAACTCCCAACTAGCTCAAGTAGACCACCGACTGTCAGGATTTTGATGGGTCCCTCCAGAAACCCCTAGGGATTCTGTTGTGTCATTGCAGCATCAGTTCTGCCCCCCCACCCCCCCAGGGGCAATCATCCAGGAGTTTTTTGCCCTTTCTGCCTCTTCCCTCAGCTGTGCTGCCCAGCATTCCCTAATATTTCCCAGTCAGGATATTCTCTTCATTTTTGTCTGTTTTTCCAGTTTTGGATAAAATATGTTAAGGAGGAGGAGAGGGAGAGCAGGAGAGGGGGGGGGGAGGGAAGGAAGGAGAGAAAGAGAGAGAGAGAAAGAGAGAGAGAATATATATAAAGGAGCTTAGGGGAAGAAAAAAAGGATTACACTTGAAAAAAAATAGGCAAATTAAATCAATGTATTTCAACTATCTCCTAGATGCATACACACATACATAAATACACATCATCCCACCCTGAATACACTTAGCCTTATACTGAAATCTCCTAGGTCCTAGGTCTTGTCCTTATTTTTAATACAGGGCGTAAGAAAAAAACACATATTTTAAGATACATGCCTGACCACTGTCCCTCTTCCCCAACCAAATGTCAGCGCATTCCTGTTCAGTCCTTCAATTGCCTGTTTATTTAAAATATTAGCCCCCCCTTTCCCAGTGGAAGAGTGACTCCCAGGAGGTTATTGAAGAATTAGAAATAATTTGATTTCTGTCTCTTGACAGGTGCTTTGCACTGAAAAGCCTCTTGTCAGGCAGCAAATCCATCTTGCTGTAGACTTACATCAAATTTCATTCACTAATGAGAAAGTCTTGCTCCCCCACACTCCCCAAACCCAGCCAGGCTTATTTGCCCGCTTGCCCCTTCTCCCACTCACAGAAAGCCCAGCACCATTAGGAAAATATATTGTTCCATTAGCTGCATTGTTGCTGCAGTCAGATCCCTGATGCTGTGAATTATTATGTGGGGAGGGTAGGCATTTGATTAAAACAAACGATTTATTAAGGGAAAGGGCACTGATTAGATTTGACTGCCTTCCCCAACTCCACTGTATAGGCTGTCAAGATAGTCTCAACTGTATCCCCGCTCCCAAGACAGACACACTGCTCCCAAATGAGTCATTTTCCAGAAGGTCACGAGGGAAATGGTCGGTGTCAACACCCCACAACTGTAGTGTGCTCTCTGAGTGTGAAGCCCAGGAAGCCGGGGAGACTTGTTGATGCAAGCCTCAAATCAGAAATCCAAAAGCTTACAAAATTTCCATCCACGTTGTGTGTTTTAACAAAAAGAATGTAACTTTGCTCATCCAACTCATTCAGGTTGACTTTCTTGAGTAGCAGGTGGCCATTTCTGGCTTCTTTCCCTTGAACCTGTTATTTATTATGCTTTTAAAACTGAGAAAATATTAGGTCTTTGGTGGCCGCTGAGTTTGATTTTCTTCTTAGAGATGTTTCATTACCCAATGAGGTAAGGTTATTAGTGCTTTGAATGGGGAGATAAGGGTTTTCATTGTTTAGATATACTTGCTTGTTTTCCTAGCCTTGTGTGGGACTGGAATATTATTGTTCCTTTGGTATTTCCTGTTTATCTAATGCTGGTTCCTGCTTATCTAGATGTTGGGTAATGGGTGTATGATAAGGGAGAATCTGCCCAGGGCTGTTTATCCCCCCCCCCTTTGTTCTTTTTGAATGGTTTATACATGGGGTTCATTTCAAAATTGCAAAAAGCTTATACTTTTCACTGAAAAAACACCAGTATTTATTTAAATATAACAATATTTGCATAGCAGTTAGCATAAAATATCATAAAATCAATGGCCTATCCAAAAAATGTCATAAACCATAAAGCAGGCAGAACGTTTTCACACAGCTGTAGTTATTGACTTACGATTGGTCGCTTAACAACCGTTTGAAGTTACGACAGAGTTGAAAAAAGTTACTTATAAATCTTTCCTTGAAGTTATGACTGCGACCCCACCCCAGTCATTCTGGGTTCTTGGCTCACCTTTATGATCAATTGCAGTGTTCCAGTCATGTGATCACATCACGTCTGGCAAAAATGCCCAGTAGATAAGATGGATTTGAACATACAACCAAGTGATTTGCTTAACGACCACAGTCACTTGCTTAATGACCATCAGAAGAACAGTCATAAACTGAAGTTTAGTTACTTGGTGACTTATAACCGCAATGACTTATGACCAAAATTGCAGGCTCAGTTGTGGCCATAAATCAAGGATTACTAAAGCCCATGTCACACCGCACCAACGGGTGGAAAGAGGATGTAAAACGGAGAGAAACACTTGCCATCCGATGGTTAACGCGATCCATCCGTTCTGTACTCACTGCGTCCTTCCATCCGTTCTGTACTCACTGCGTTTTTCATCCTCTCTATCCGTCCAGCATCTGTCGACGGAGGTTCCATCCGCTCAAAAAATTTTGAGCTGCTGAAAACTTTTTGAGCGGAAAATGTATCAAAGGCGTCCGTTCTGCATCCGCAACGCATACGGGGAACATCCGTTCTACATCCGTTGTCATCCGTTACGCATCCGCGATATCTGCTAGGCATCCGCTGTGCATCCGCGCAACTCAAATCCGCTCCAGCGGAAAACGGACACAGGGAGGTAACGGAGGACGCGAACGGACACCAAAGCGTTAGTAGCACGGACGGAGAAAGGATGAAAGCGGATGTGCAGCTCGCATACAAAGCATTTAAAATGGAAAAAACGTTCGCAGAGCGGGACCTATTCTCAGATATTAAGGATGTCTTAGAGGATGCCTAGAGGATGCAAAAGGACACCTAGCGGAAAACCTATATTTCCATTAAAAAGGGGGAGCAACTCATCTGGATCTCACTTTCAGTCCAGCACCCCTGCTGTGGCAGACCTCTGCAGCCACTTCATCTGGCTTCTTGCTCTTCCACAGCATCCAGTCATCTCCACCATGGATCGTAACACAGTCCTTTTGGTAGCCACCATCGTTCTGCAACAGTGCGAAGCCATCTACAGGCTCTTTCAACTGTTCTACGGGAAGAAAAAGGAGGCGTCCAAGAGAGTCTGGATCCGAAGATGGATCGGGAGGAGAGCAGGAGTACGGACTGTACAAACAAGCTTGATGGTGGAGCTCAGGACGAAGACCCTTGTGCATTCCAGAACTCTTCATGAGGATGCCTCCAGCCATGCCTGACGAAGTTGTGGAGCGGCTGAAACCCAGGTTGACCAAGGCAAAACACCAACTTCTGGACCAGCCTGGACCCTGGGCTCAAGGTGCACTGACTCTGCGCCACCTGGCCTCAGGACCACCTAGGAGGAGCATGCACTAGGCCTGGAGGTGCCACAAACACACACCATCAGCATTGTAGTCAGAGAAGTGGTGCAGGCCATCATCGAAGAATACCTGGAGGAGCTCCTCCAGTGCCCCTCCACTGAAGAGGCTGGAAGAAAGTTACAGAGCAGTGGTATCAGAGGTGGAACTTTCCTCACACCGTTGGAGCCATAGATGGGAAGCACGTGGCCTGCAAAGCTCCAGCCAAGTCGGGGTCCACTTATCACAACTACCAGGGCTTCTTCAGCATCATCCTCTTCTCCATGATCAATGCTGACTACAAGTTCATGTACATCGATGCTTCAGGCAATGGCTCATCTTCAGATGGCCAGGTATACAACGCCAGTCACCTCAAGGAAGGGGCTGGACGCAACTCACCGTGGGCTTCCCAGATCCAGACCCCCTGCCCAACGACACACAAGATGTGCCCTATTTCATCTTGGGGGATGACGCTTCTCCCTCAGAATCTACCTCATGAAGCCCTTCACTTCCAGATACCTCACCCGTGAAGAGAGGATCTTCAACTACAGGCTGTCCAGGCGCAAAGGCGGGTGGGGGAGAACGCCTTTGGCATCCTGGCAACAGGTTTCCAGGTACTTCTCACCACCATGCAGCATCGCCCACAGACCGTGAGGAGGATCGTGAAGCTTGCTGCATCCTGCACAATCTCATGCGCACCCGCTACCCAGTGTTGCAGAACAGGCTTGTGGGCGCCAACAAGGCAATGGGGACATGGAGCCTGGGGAATGGAGGCAAGGACTAAACCTGATAAGACACTGTGATGTACCAAGGCCCTCAACTAGAGCTTCACGTGAAGGGAAGAAAGCAGCGCAACCTCCTGAGACATGGTGCAACTCCCCAGCTGGAGCAGTGGAGTGGCAAGAAGGATCTGTAGATTGTTAATGGATGCTTCCTTGAGCCTGTCTCATCACACTGATGAGATTGTGCCATGTATGTTGAGTGCCCTACAAGTGAACAGGGCATTTAATAAAGAGTTGTGTTTCTGTTGAAATGTGTTGATGAATGTATTAAAATTGTTATTGATAATAAAGGGTCTAGGTGTGGCACCTTGGAGGGGTGGACCATACAGTTCCACTATGCTTTGCACTGGAGGCTTATCTTATCCCACAGCTAATACCATCCACAGCTATTACCCTACCACAGCTATGACCCATACCACAGCTATTACACCCATCCCACAGATTATCCCTGCCATCCACAGCTATTACCCATCCCAAAGTATCCATCCCACAGCTATCCTTATCCATCCCACAGCTATCCTTATCCATCCCACAGCTATCCTTACCCATCCCACAGCTATCCATCCCACAGCGTCCTTTTATCCATCCAACAAGCATGCAAAGGCTTAAACCATTTTCTAAAAAGTTTCCACCAAGACTTTATTTAGTAAAAAGAACTGAACCAAGTGTTTGAAGCAAAGATAACCTTTATTAATAACAAACTGTAGGACTTTATTAAAAAAGCAAAATGAACCAAGCAAAGTGTCCCAAGCAAAGATAAAGTCAACACGGTAACAACCCAGTCTCTGACACTCTTCTCAGTCACTCTGAGGCGTGCCCATGGTCTCAGGGGTGAAGGGTCCAGGGGCTGTGGAGTGGTGCAGTGGCTGGAGTGCTGGTTCTGAGGCGCCATTGGGTGCCTGGCCCCCGAGAGCGGACAACAGGGGATGCGTGTGTTGCAGGAAGCTCTCAGAGAGCTGGCTCAGTCC
This sequence comes from Laticauda laticaudata, assembly GCA_004320025.1. Lineage (NCBI taxonomy): Eukaryota > Metazoa > Chordata > Lepidosauria > Squamata > Elapidae > Laticauda > Laticauda laticaudata. The sequence goes on from BHFT01033843.1 coordinate 65,273, forward strand.
CGTGATGTTGAGAGGCCCTTCCTCCAGGACATGGATGTCAGTCCCAAGACCGATGACAGATGTTCTGAGGCCCGGCTTGGCTGTGGGGTGGAGGAAGGAGGAGTGTAGTGGGGCTGTCTGGTGTCTGCAGCTGAGCCAGGTGAGGCGTCGGTGGCATCTGTGGCATCAGTGGCATCTGTGGCGTCGGTGGCATCTGTGGCGTCTGTGGCATCAAGTAGTATCGGTGCGCATCGGTGGCACCTGTGGTGTGCGATGTACCTGTGCCTGGACTGGGAAGGGCTGCCTGTGCTGCTGGAACTCCTGGTAGCCATAGCCTTGGTAGGTGAGGGGTCTGTTGAAAGCCTTGGACAGGGCTGTGACATCACACTGGGGTGGAGGAGCAGACCTGGAGTGGGTCAGAGCAGGTTCAGCTGGGCCTGGAGGGTGGTGCAGAAGACTGTGATACTCTCCTTGATCACCTGGCGCAGAGTCAGTGCCACCTTGAGCCAGAGTCCAGGCTGGGGTGGAATTGGTGCTCTGCTTGTCAACCTGTTGTCAGCCGCTGCACAACTTTGTCAAACATGGCTGGAGGCATCCTCATGAAGTTCTGGAATGCCCGAGTGTCTTCGTCTCCTGAAGCTCCACTCCATCAGCTTGTTGTACAGCCCGTACTCTGCTCTTTCTCCCGATCCATCTTTGGACCCAGACGCTTCTTGGCCACCTCCTTTTCTTCCCGTAGTAGAGTTCACAAAGCCTGTAGATGGCTCGCACTGTTGCCAGAATGATGGTGGCTTCCAAAAGGACTTTGTTACGATCCATGTGTGGAGATGACTGGATGCTGTGGAAGAGAGTCAGATGAGGCTGCAGAGGTTTGCACAGCAGGGCTGCTGGTTTGAAAAGTGAGATCCAGGTGAGTTGCTCCCCTCTTTTATAGGCAGTATAGGTTTTCCCCTATGTGTCCTTTTACGATCCTCTAGGCATCCTCTAGGCATCTCTTGACATCCTTAATATCTGAGATAGGTCCCTCGGCGGACGTTTTTTTTCCATTTTAAATGCTTTCTTTGCGAGCTGCATCCGCTTTCATCCGTGCTGCATCCGCTTTCATCCGTTTCTGCATCCGTTCTTGCGTCCGTTCCGTGTCCGTTCTGCTTTCCTCCCTGCGTCCGTTTACCGCTGGAGCGGATCGAGTTGCGCGGATTGCGTAGCGGATGCCTAGCGGATATAGCGATGCATAACGGATGCAGAACGGATTGCCTAGCGGGATGCCTAGTGGATGCAGAACGGACGAATTGGATACATTTTCCGCGGAATAGTTTTGAGCAGCTCAAAACCCTCTGAGCGGATGAAACGTCAATAGACGGATGCTGGCGAGATAGAGAGGAAGAAAACGTATGCAGTGAGTGCAAAACGGAAGCATCGCGTTAACCAACGGATGGCACCAGTGTTTTTTCTCCATTTTACATCCTCTTTTCCATCCGTTGGTGCAGTGTGACAGGGGCTTTATATCCGCGGGCGCTTGACGCAATGCATCCTCCCCCACATGCACAGTGAACGCTAGGCATCCGCTAGGCCATCCGCTAGGCATCTCGCTTAGCGCTCATCCCGCTCTGCAATCCGCTTCAATCCTCTGCTCGGCCACGTCCACTCGTGCATCCCGCTTTCAATCCGCTCGGCATCCGTTTCATCGCTCGGCATCCGTCGGCATCGCTCTTTCCGTTCCGTGTCCGCTTTGCTGCGCTCCCCCGGAAGCCTTGCGGATGTGCCATCTGCTCCCATCCGCTTCCATATGCTAGGCTTCCGTGGAGCATCCGTTTTCCATCCGCCCTATCGTTCCTCCCCCATCCGTTTCCTTTTCCGTGTTGTCCGCTCTGGTTACATAGCAAATTCGGGGGCCGCTTTTGTGAGTGAGCCGAGATTAACAAACGGGAATGGAACATTTTTCTCATCCGCTGTGTCCTTTTTACAAACGTTTTGCATCCGTCGGCCAGTGTGACAGTGCCTTTAGATGTTGCCAATGGCTAATTTTTCAGAAGCAAGCTTTTAGGAATTCTCTTATATTCTTAGACCAGACTGGAACTAAAATGTTTACAGGATCGAAAACATTTACAGTTGAAATTAAAAGAGTGGCAAGCTGGAAGTTGGTTCCATAAGGGGAACTACTATTTCCTTACTCTTAGCCAAAGTCAAAGGAGATGTTATCTAAGTTACACAAGCTAATTCTGTTTGATTTGTGTTGTGTCAAATAGGGAAAGCTGAAGTTGGCTATTAATTCCCAATTCTTTATTTGCATGGAACTTTGAAAGATAACTCAATCAGCAAAGTAAATATATGCATAAAATTTGTATAATGTTGATTAAGGCTAAGTATAGAGCTATCCCACATAATGATACTTTGGCACTCATAAACATTTTTTCTAATCTCACAGATGATATTTCAGAATTGGATCCTGTTTGACCCAAAGCTTTTTATATATGCATGGCATTGCCAAATGCAGTGTGACAGGCTCATTAAAAAAAATAAGGAAGCCTCTACTTTGCAGAGTAATATCTGTGGTACCTGAAATTACATGCCCCAAAGGAGGCCCCTTATGACACTGAACCTGTTTTTTCCATGTATACAATCAATGATTGTGCAATAGATGTATTCTGGTCAAAATAGAGAAAAACAAAGAACTAAGATTCTATATCTCTTAAAATGTACTAGCTAAACCAAATAATGGAATGCCCAGGAGTCATATCTTAACAAGAAGGGTAGTATTAAATCTGACCCCAAATTTTAAACATGTACTGTCAGTTATGACATTTTCAGTGCTTCCTAGTGCTTTCTTGAAAGGGCAGGATCCACTTTTTTGGGATAACCCAAATGTTGATCCATTTGTTTGTAATAGAAATTGGCTGACCAGTTTGTCACCCAAAGCCGGATGTTCTGGGCTGAGAGTGATTGACTCAAAGTCACCCAGCAGGTTTTCATTGGCCAAGGCCACAGTCTTCTGGTTTCTAGCCCGGTGCCTTTTTAACTACTATACCAAACTGGCTCTCAACAGAAGATGTTTAAAATTAAAAAAAAGCTTACATTTTGGGTGAGAAAGCAAAATGTATATTGAAAACATGTGTTTGGTTACACATGATCAAGATGAAGAAAATAGTAGGGAACAACATAAGGATAAACATTTGTATAAAGGTGACTCATGGACCTCACTGACTTTAAGAATGAAACACCCAATAATCTAAAAGACATCTAAAAGCATTTCCCCATTTCTTCTTTCAAAATCATAGGGTACCTAAAGTGATGAGAGACAATGTGATGGAGCAAAAGCAAGAGGAAAGATGACAATTATAATTGCCTTAAAAGACACTCCACCAAATCTTTACACCCTGAAGCAATTGCATTTCAGAGTCTTGCTTCCTGCTTCAAGTTTGCATTTTAGATGAATTAAATCTCCCAGCCATTTTTAAACAGTTTTAATTAATCCAATTTTTGGGATTAGGGTAAGAGAAAAAGCTGTGTCTTTTATTTGAAGGAACAGGATGCTCCCCCTCTCTCTCTCCTACATGGCAAGAGCCTAAAGAGGAACAAAGGGGGAAAACATGAGAAGAGTTGTTTGTTCCTTGTTTCTCTGAAGATTTTCAACAACTTTGTCACACTTGCTGGGTTGTTCCTTTGTCAAAGTGCTGTCGCTCATTTCTATGTCTTCTCCAACAGACCCCCCTCCCAAATGTGTCCAGGAATCAAAATTATGCATGCCTATTTATTCGGGGTTCCCCTTTCTTGCAAAACAGGCACCCGCCCCCAATGACAGTTGAATAAAGATCGGCCTTTGCTCCTGGGGGTTGTGCTCCTTTCTTCAAGGAAAATGCCACAACAGCATTTTGCACTCCCAAAGATGCTTTTTTCAAGAGGTAACCGGAGTTTCTTATTTGTTTCTCTGAAGACGTTTCGCTTCTCATCCAAGAAGCTTCATCAGCTCTGACTGGATTGTGGGGAATGGAAGGGTTTATATTCCTTGCAGACAGCTGGCCATTTTGCATTCCTTGGGACAACCACGACCTGGATTACTGAGAATCATCTCCATTTTGGAGTTGCTCGCAATCCGCCCCTCCTCATTTAGCCCGTCGTTGGTGTGCCAGTCTTAGCAGCTTTTGAGAGGCAATTATCTTTAAGGCGAGGCCTTCCCCTCCCCCCCCCAAAAAAAAACCGCCCAACCACCCGCGGCATTTTTCCCGCCTTTATCCCCGTCGCGCGTGCGCACGAGCGCCCTCTGCTCCCCTCCCCCTGAAGAAGTTTGACATGCGTCCCTCCGCGAGGCTTGGAAGTCGCCGGACAAGAGGGACGCCGAGTCGGGTAAGAGGCGCTTCGGCGGGGCTTGGAAGGCGGCTGCTCTCCGGATGCCTTGCGTTGCAATGCGGACGGAGGGCGGGTTGCGTCGGTGGGCCTGCAGTTAGACGAGTGGTTGGCATGTGCTGAAGAGAGCTGCTTCCCGGCTTCCCAATTTACGCGAGCACCTTTGAGCGTCAATTTTTCTGCTGGGACAAATCCTCCTTTACTTTATGCATATTTTTAGATTTTTGTCCCCCTCACTGTAGAATTTGCACGGTTGTAAGGGGAATTCTGCTGTGAATTCTGCCTTGAAGGAAAGGCAGGGTGTAAATCAAAGACATAAATAAACCGTTGCATTGCTTGGATGCAGTCAATGTTCTGCAGCTGATTTTATTGCCCAAATCAGTGCATATTTTGTTTGGTGTTTTTTTTTTTTAATGGGATCTTCCATTCTTTTCTGTGTAAATTAAAAAAAAAAAAACACCTTTTTGGGGGTGAAATTGGTATTCCTGAATGGATGGGGAAATGGCTTTGGTGTGAAGTTTCTCTGCAACCTTGAAAATATTTTCACCTGAGAAGACTGCAGGTATGAATTTGCTTCGCCTGTTGCCCCATTGCTTTGGCTATAATCAAGATCAGCTCCCTTTTTTTCTGCAGCTGTCACACTCATAATGACAAAAATAGGACATGTCAAAGTTTTCTTATCTTGGATCAATGGTATTGAAGTGTTTGACACATAGCAAATAGCTTTTCAGCTGGCACAAAGTGTCTTGAACATCTTTTTAACCAATGCCATTTTTATTCAACATTTTGCAAGTATATTAATTATTTGCTAAAAGAATATCATTTCTGCATGTAACTATTAATCGGGAAATTAAAAATAACCACACATATTTGTGGATGTACATTCTCTTTTGATGATTTTTAAAAAAATCTGCTACAAAAAGTACACGGAGACATATGAATGTATGGGGATATCTGGGATATAAAAAGGTTTCTTTCTGCAGTCAGATGGGCAGCAAATTAATAAATAATCATTTATATCTTTGAACACAACAAATGCGCAATGCAGTTTTGTTCCTCAATGTATTGAGTTAAAGAAGATGTACGCATTATAATCTTAACTTTTTACTATTATTGAGACCGTTGCTATCTCATCTCCCGAATAAATGTTGTTAATATTGTCCCCAAAATGAAGTCATTGAAAAACAAAAGAAAATGCCAGCAGGTTCAAAGGCAATTTAGGGACTAGTAGAATTGGAGGTGGGGGATCTATATTTTTGATCCTCAGAGATGGTATTCAGCCAATTCTGACAGGTTCTGGAGAACCGGTAGCGGAAATTTTGAGGAGCTTGGAGAACCGGCAAATCCCACCTCTGGCTGGCCTGCCCCCATCTATTCTCTGCCTTCAGAGTCCCAGCTGATTGGCTGGGTCTTCCTTGGTTGCCCTGCACAGAAGAACAGAGCTGGAAAGCAGGTTAGTGGGGTGGGGAGGGAATGGGGATTTTGCAGTATATCCTTCCCCTGCCATGCCCACCAAGGCACACAAGGCCCACCTAGCCACACCCATAGAATTGGTAGTAAGAAAAATTGAATACCGCCATCGGTTCAAAGATGTGGGCTCCATTTGTCATGTGACAGATGCCAAATTTAGCAGAGCAGAATTCTCTCTCTCCCCCCCCCNCCCCCCCCCCCCCCCCAGGAATAAGTACATTTGAGAATGAGGGCTTTCTACATATACAAAACCACATGAATACACTTTTGTCCCAGGATTAGTATCTTGTCTTCTGCTAAAACTTTTATCAGAAGAATTCAAAATGAATTCAAAAGAGCTATGATAATTCATGTAAGTCCTTATGAATGTAGAATTTGTAGTTTAGCTTGTGTTCAGCTTACTATATTTTCTGTGTTTTTCTATATGAGGAATCTCTTCAGGATTTTGCTTATGGGAGGGGAGAACAGATTTGTCATTTCAAAGGGTGACGCCCTCAAAGAAATGAAATGTCCCCTGTTGTGCGATCTGAGGAGCTGGCCCTGTCTTTGATGGCTGAAAATTGATGGCACAACAGCAGATATATGAAAACTGTTTTGTTGAAAAATTGGCAATTTAAATATCAGAGACAGAAGGGTGAGAAAGCAGAAAATTCAAGGACAAGCTTAATATATATTGTGACTTTGCCATATATAACAAGGCCCTGCAAGTCTGGGGCCCTTACTCATTTCTAGAAGGTGTGGATGAGAAGAATCTATGGTGTAATGTAATGTACATATAAGGATGTTTAGACCAAGCATGCAAAGCATCAGTGCCTATTTTTGCATATATAACTCTGGAGAACTCAAAAGCTGTTTCAAGCATGCAGGTCATACCAATATTTCTTACTTGTTTCCACTTCAGTTTGGCCTAGATAGGTCTGTTGTACTGTGTTGAAAAGATCACACACGAAAGCCTGAGACCAAACAGAATTCTGATCTGATACATCAAATATTTGTTTGTTTATTTATATTGTATCCTGCTCATTTTGTCAAAGTTAATTCTGCTTTTCTAATGTAGTATATGGTTTGCCAATTTGGGGATAGAACATTATAGATTATTCATCTTCAATTGTTGCATCATCATATCAATTATATTTTTGTGCATTTTTTATCATCATGAACTTTTTATTTTTTATACAAGCTTTGAAAGACTACAGAGACAAAAATAACTCAAGAACAAAAGGATACATAGAGCAAAGTAGGAAACAGATAATCTCTACTAAATGCACAAGTAAAAACATTATGAAAAAGACTTTTGGTAATACTTTCTCTGCTTCACTTCTATTTGTTTCCCCAATTGCAAACCACTTCCTAAATATTTGTGCTGTACTTCAACGGCTAAACATTGGAATCATTGTTAATATCTACTCAACATCATTTCATCTATTGTTTTTCACTGGCCTTTTAACATTTTTCATAATTGTATTTCCAGTGTTGGAATTTGTCTTGCTGTGTAATGGATAATCCATAAAGGAGCCATTTCAGCTTGAACTTTGTTAGGCTTACATTATAAATATACACAACACTTTTAATTTTGCTAGTTCATTTTTCGGGTAAATTATCCTCTTTCCTGTCCCATGTTGATATGGGACAGTTTCCTGCTTAGCGTCACATTCAGCAATAGATAAACCTTGTTTTTGTTCCTTGTATCAACTGAGCTCTTTTAAAGCCGTAGGCAGGAACTGGGAACCAATTATGCTACAAAGGCAATTGAAATATCTTCACTGGGGGGAAGGATGGAAGTCTCTTGTAGTTATATGATACTCTCCATGGTGCTGAAAATACCAGAAATTAGGAAAATATATATTGCGCTAAAAATCAGACTAAGCCACTCTCTTAATATATTGAGAATTGAATGTAGCTCAGTGTTACTGAAATTAACTTCATGTGTTTCACAGAATCCAGAGAGAAACTCCAAAATATAGAAGCTTATATTAAAACAATGATTTAATAGCCACGTAAGCCTTTCACGTAACATTAGCAGAAGTTTTGTTCATCATTCATACAGATAATTGCTTCTTTCCAACCATTATTGTTTTTCTACTCCCCTTTTACGAACACCCCCTCCCCAAATTACCTCTAGGGAAATGTGATCATTGAGGGGGGCAAGTAGGGATGTATAAGCCTCTAGGTTTATTTTTTTTGGCTTTAACCAGAATTCCCTAGGGAAGAAGAGAACTATAAGTGAATATGTAAAAAGTTATTGAAATTTTAATAAGCCTGAGAAAATGAGGAAACTAGTGACGTGCAAGGGCTGTCAGGGAGGTAGGAAGGTAGGCAGGCAGAAAACATGTCTTATGAAGGGAAGCCAGTTTGGTGTAGTGGTTAAGGCATGGGATTGGAAACCGGAACACCGTGAGTTTTAGTCCTGTCTTAGGCCTAATACCCTCTCTCAGCCCTAGGAAATATGTAGATAATAACCAACATAGTCAGAACCTACGTTCAATTAGATTGAAAAGTAATGATTGCTGGAGATCCCCTTAGTAACTGAGCCTGAGGCATGAACTAATCAGGTACTATAACTATTAAAGGATTTATGTTACTATATGCTGCTCAGAATTACACTGGGCACCCTTATAAATGCATTAAATTAATAAGCAATACATTACAGTGGATGTGTTACTACCGGTAATAGAGTATATTTATTACTTCAGTACTGGGAATGGAAGAGGAATTAAACTGAACTACACAGTCTTGTTCCTGATTTTTAGCATCCTTTCTGTCTCCGTATATGGCTAGCTGGATTACAGTCAGGCTTACAGGCTGCAAGTTTTGTGTAATCCTCCTCTTCTTTTCCATGTAATCATGTTCGATTCTCAGAGATGCCTGGACAAGTCCTGGTGTTTTGTTGGCAAGATTTTTCAAAAGTGGTTTGCCATTGACTCCTTCCTAGGACTAAGAGAAAGTGACTGACACAAAGTCCCCCAGTTAGCTTTGTGTCCAAGGCAGGACTCACCATTTCCTGGTTTCCAGACAAATGCTAATCTTATCTAAGTATTCATGATAAGTTATACTTGAACAGAAAAAGAACAAGAAGCTTCTCTGATGTTTCTAGGGCCAAGTAGAATTCATGTTGTAAATCTTGAAAGCTTCATCTGTGACTTCTGATCTTAGCTGAAGTCCATTTCCTTGCAATATTCTGATTCAACCTTCACAAAAATATTGCAAAGAGAAAGCAAAAATAGTGCCAGTTTGGTTTAGTGGTTAATGCACCAGGTCAGAAACCAGGAGACCATGAGTTCAAGTCTCACGGTAGCAGTGAAAGCCAGCTGCATGATTTTTGGGCCAGTCACTTTCTCTCAGCCCAACCCCTCTCCTGGGGTGGTTGTTGTGGGGAAAACTGGAGGAAGAACCAGCATTAGATATGTTTGTCACCTTGAGTTGTTTATAAAAATAATAAACACGGGATATAAATTGAATGAATGAATAAATTCCATACCAATACAAAGTAGATAGATTGAATGTGAGAGATAGATGTTCAGGCAGGCAGGCAGGCAGATAGATAGATGGGTTATTTTAGATGGGCCACAAGTACTATTTAAAAACTGGAGAGGACAGGCTTCAACATGAGCACTTACAAAAATAAAGCAGGACAGGAATAAGGGAGCTGCTTCACTCTATTAAGGGCTATTTATAGCATGTTTAATCCTATCAGTGAGGGCCTGGAGCTGTGATATGTGGCAAACATTTCTCTTGGTTGTGAGCATGAGGCATGGGGGCTGGCAGTGGGTGGCAGAATGGGTGGCCTGGTGTGCCATGGATCCACCACAATAGAAACATCACCATCAATTTGTCCTCATTTCCATGTCAATGGCATGGCTAAGAATGGGCAGCTGGGGAAATAAGGCCTGCTGGTCCCATCTGGATAATCACCCCTCCCTTTCACTGGGGTTTGATAGGCTTTGACTCCTCCTGCTCGGTGTCCCCGGGCCGCCCCATTTCTTTTTACCAGTTTTCTCCACCTTCTCCCCAATTCCCTGCAGTCCATTCCTGTGTGCTTATACCCATTTAAGCAATTAGGAAAGCTTCATTAGCTTTGAGTTGTTAACAAGGGTAGGAGTGTTCTCTTCCCTCCTGTTCCGTTGTCATGTCAGCCTTTTCTATTTCATCAGATGTTCTTTGACCCTTCTTTTTAACCCCAAAGTCATGGCTGCCTACTGAGTTAGTCACGCAAGTCAAAAGGAAACAAGAGAATTGTTTTCTTTAAAAACAGAACTGCTCCCCTGGGGTTGAATCTTGCCAGCAGGAGGGTTGCTAGCTGATTAAGAGAAACCTGATGGTGGAGAAAAGTCAGTCTGATGACCCAAATTTTAAAAAAATGCAACACAATGCAAACTTGTGTAGTATGAAAGCAGACCTTTTGTCTGTCTAGTTCAATTCTAGCTTGGGTTAGAGGGGGTGACAGACCTGTTATGTGATGTTTAGGTTTATTTGATAGTGTTTATTTCTCTGGATTATTTTTCTTTTTCAGGTTATGTACATTCTTATTTTCTTGTCTGATTTTGTAAGTTGCCCAGAATTGTGATTGATTAAGATGACCTATACATTTCATGTAGAACTGTGATGAATAGTATTTATTCTGATCACAGTCTCAGCAGGGAGAGAAAAGGGGCATTCCCCCCACCTCCAACCTCGGTCTGTGGATTTGTTTTAATTAGTGATGTTTGGAATCAAAATCTGATATTTCTTCTTAAAGACCATGCCATTTCTTTTGATCCAATTTTCAAAGGAGTTTTCCTGTCAGCACAGCTTAAAATTATTTTGGAACAGAGTCCTTCTGCACATAAACAAGGGACACAATTGCAGCCCTTTAACAGGCAGGAGAGCTGCATCTAACATCTGTATATCCACTATACTTGTCTATTTTCTCTCTTTAAAATGGTACACAGACATTATAATACTATCAGAATCATGCACTCTTTAGAAAAATACAAAAAAAAAACCCAAAACCAGTCTAGCAATTTGGTCAATTATAAGCTGAACAGTATCCTGCTGGCGATATGACTCATCCAAAAACTCATTAATTTATATATAGGTTTCATATAAGCATATTTATCCATCTTCCAAAATAATAATTGGCTCTATTCCACACTAGTCAATTACACTTGGTCCAGCAAATTGCATCCCACTATAATTGAAACAAAAAGCTAACTTTTTTCCTGATAAAAACATTGTTATATTTATAGGTTTCTGAGGTTTTCTTTGTATCTATTATTTAGAAAAGATCTGCACCCAGGGTGCAAGTTAATGCCTACTTGAAAGTGATCCAACACCATTTATATTCTCACCGCCCTATCATTATTAGATTTGTAATTCTCTAAGCATTGGGTTGTATGTGCCAGATATTTTCTCTATTCCGGAAATAGTTTGGCATAAGATCCTGCAACGTAAAATGCTCGTCTCTAATAAATTAAGGTGCAGTGCTGTAGAGATGTTTCTGTAATTTAATAAATATCTCATCGTGGAGAGATAAGAATTAGATCTCAGAACTATGGAATCAAAAAGACAAGAGTGAAGAAAACAGTCCAATTCAGTCTATTCTTTAGCTGACCAGGTAGGATGAGGAAGTAGCCTAAATTGAGTTGGGATTTTGGGCATTTCAGAGATTTTAATAACATCTTTTAAATGAGTTCTTTGCTATCTAATTATACAAATATGCTTCTCCTACCATAACCTAGTCTAAATGTCCTAGGGCCCAGGAAATCCAAAATAGACCAACCTATATATCGTGTGCATGTTCAGAACTTCTTGAAACTGTCTATCAAGGAGAAAGGAAGGAAGCCAATTCTCAACAACAGAGATAGCAAAGGTTACTTCCTCATGCAATTATTTAAAATCACTTAACAGAGAGTGACTAGTTGTATAGATGTGGTGCCATAGGATGTATCAAGCTATATATAATTCATCAAGGGACGAAAGCAGCTTTTCCCAGCTTAGGGCACCTAGAGTTTTGGACTTCTAATTCCCACCATCCCAATCCAGGCTGCAGATGGTAGGAGTTGAATTCAAATACACCTGAAAAGTCCCAGTTTAAAGAGAGTTGATTTAAACCCTGTTTGAAAAGCCATACATTCAACTTTTGTCACTTAATCAATGATGCAGAGCCTGGCAGAACACAAATGGATTGCTGTGGCTGTTGTGTGACAGAGAATGTTTGTGCAACTTTTGAACCTGGGGAGGTGGGTGGGGTGGGGTGGGGTGGGGTGGAGGGAGGAAGATTTGCAGGACATTTGCAAAAGCTGCCTCTTTTCCCCACAGTAGTGCCAAACATACTAAGTTTCATTCAGGAACATAAGTCCCTTTTTTGCAGTGGTCAGTTGTTTGCTTTTGAAGGGAGCTGGTGTGCTATCATACCTTTGTCACAGCTAATCCATGCCTACCCACTTCCATAATAAGGTGACTCTCCTCATTGTTTAGAATTTTATAGTAATAAGACAATATAAGGAGGAAATAGCAATAGCACTTAGACTTATATACCACTTTACAGTGCTTTACAGCCCCTCTCTAAGCTGTTTACAGAGTCAGCCTCTTGCCCCCAACAATCTGGGCCCTCATTTTACCAACCATGAAAGGATGGAAGGCTGAGTCAACTTTGAGCCTAGTGAGATTTGAACTGCTGGCAGCCGGCAGTCAGCAGAAGGAGCCTGCAGTCAGGACTGCATTCTAATCACTGTGCCGCCGTGGCTCGTGTAACTTCATATAAATATAACTTTCAGGCTGAACAATTAATATACAATCAATTTCTTTCTTGAAATTTATTCCCAGAGGAATTGTCAGGAGAGGAGGAACAAGCTTGTTAAATGTTAAGCTCATAGTGCACCATCATGTATCCGAATGCCATTCTCCTTGGCTGTGAGTCCTTTTCCAGAAACTCCTTTGTGGCTAGCAGCTTACAACAAGGAGCATATAGTGGCAAATAGTGCTGCCCTAAGAATTGCACTCCAACTAATTTATTAGATTGTTATTTTTGAATGATACTCATGATGATCTACCCTTTCTGCAAAGGGTAAAATCACTCCATATTGAAGCATCATTTTTGAATATCCTAGTTCTCTTGACTGAGTCTTTGAAACCAGTTTTAAAGGCCTGGTTTCCATGCAGGGAAAGCATATTCTTAAAAATGCAACATTTGGTTTAACCAGCTGTGTGGGAAGAGGAGGGAGGAATCCTCCAGCAGTATAATTAAGTGTATTTTTCTTGGAAGTATCTGCTAATATGTAGCACCCTCTGCTGACCCTTTATGGAATATTTCCAAGATAAAGAAATTAATTGCCAGTCCCTGTCAGAAGGCGGAGGCAATACTTTGAATTCTGTATTTAGAAGAGTTTCTTTTATGTATGCCAATTTGACTTAGACATTCCCATGTTTATCTCAAACCTATCATTCCACTAAGTTTCTTCTTGTTGCCAATCAAGTCTCCTTGTCTAATCACTTATTCATTGATTTAAAAAAAAACATGTCTGTGCATTAAGAATAATTTATAGCATTCTGTCAACAGAAGTCTTCTTAAATCATTATTCATCAATGAAGCTAACCAGAAGCACACCATATACTAGTTCACTAGTGAACAGTATCTCGGGAACATGTCAATTTATCAAAATTTAATATTTTGAGCAAAATATTGAATGAAATTAGAGCTTCCAAATTAGTTTCAAAAGAATTTTAAAACAAATGAAGATATTAATAAATATGACAATAATAGCAAGGGTTACTTTTAATTTTTTATAAAACTGGAAAATAAAGATGGTTATAAATGTAGCTCAGTTTCATCTTTGGCCACTGTAAAACTGATCCTTTTCGCACATTTGATAAGTAGCCAGCATCTCTACTGAAAAAAAGTTGATGAAGCAAAGAATGCTACCTTCAAAGATATTCATTTTCCCTATTATTTGGTAGAAAACCTTCACCTTAACGTGGATCCATTGTTCCAATTCCTTTCTTTTGGAAGAGCAGAAAGCTAATTTGGTCATCCTTTCTTTGAAGTCTTTCAAAGATAGATATAACTATTTCTTCTCTGGGCCAACTATATCCAATCTGTTCCCGGCTTTAGTCTCCAAGTTACTCCTGATCTCTTCCCTATTTCTAGAAGTGGAGAAATACCTTCTTGCCACAAAAGAAGACAAATTGTGATTGTTTTTTGCTCTCTAAGTGCCAAGTTTGTTACTTCTGAATAAATAAATCACTGTAACGTTATATTTCTTTCTAATGAGTGAAAATCTGTATATTTGTGGGTGTAGTAAGTTTTTTCTCCTGCACATTCAGAAATAGAGATTTTTTTTAAATAAACCACCATAACTTTTGGCCTGCACAAATGATCATTCATCAGGCCAAATGCAAAATACTGGCTATTAGCTGCCTTGAGTCACCTTGCAGCAACATTGGGTGGTAAACAAATTTAATAAATAAAATAAATAAATATAAACAATGTATAGGCTGTGACAAATATTCAAAAATATTGTTTATTGTCAACCAGTGACAAAGGAGATTTTTCTTTACTGGACTTTATTTCTCTTAATTAGGGAAGAGCAGATTCATTATGAAGAGGAATCAGTAGAACTGCAAAACTAGAGTCTGCAGAAAATCCCAGAATCAATAAAATACCTTATTCATTTAACAAGTAACGAAAAAAAAAATCATTTGTCCAAGTATTTCGACTTGGCATAAGGAAATTTCCAAAATTGGCACTCAATTAGATGTCATATTAAATAGCCTCTAACTTTTGCTGATTGATACATTATGGATTTGGAATACTGCAGCTTTTTATCATGAAGTCACTCCCATGTCTCCATTCCCAATAGTCCTATTTGTCTAAAACATCTGAAAAATTAATTGCTTTTCTGTATTCTTCAAGAAACCCTTGTACACAAATGTTGCATTGGCAGAGAATAAACAATCTATTCATTAAATAAGATTTAATGCATTTGGACATTTAGTATCAGAAGAACAGACTTTGTAGCCACCATTCTTTCTGCAAACAAACAAAACCCCATTGTTTACCCCAGCAGTTAAGTGTGCCAATTGATCACATTGTATGTAGTTTCCCCTAAGATGCTGGAGTAGGTAGGACAAAACTGAAACACTCTGGAACAAGTAGCTATTGGAATAAATTGGAAATGTTGGGGGGGGGGGAATCAATAAAAGTGCACCCTAGAAATTATCTCTGGACAGTTTTCCTTTTTTAGCCACCAGGTGGTACTCTTGGATTTCCAACCCTGGACTTCCTGCTATGGCAGTGCTAGGAAGAGCAACCTTATAATAGTACAGCCAGCCTTCACCTGACCCTCCAGATGTGCAAGATTATTGGTTTCCATCCCCCCACGGGCACACACAAATAGCTTTAGAAATAAGTATGCTGCTCCTTTGCTAAAAAGCAAATTCTTTTTCATTTGCTGAATGGGAGGCATTTTAAGTCCATGTGACACCATAAGAAGATAAGCTTGGGTAGATACAAAAACAGCCTGATTGTGTAAAAACCAAGGCAGCTTGAATAGGGCCATAAAAAAAAAAACAGGCATTCACANAAAAACAGCCTGATTGTGTAAAAACCAAGGCAGCTTGAATAGGGCCATAAAAAAAAAAACAGGCATTCACACAAGGACAACTTCTTTATTAGGGTGAACCAAAAAGTCCCAAAGTGAACAGCAATTATGTAAGATGCTCAGAGCTCTTCATCAGGCTGAATGTTGCTGCAACAACAACAAAAAGGCATGGAAATTTCATACCAAAGCTAGAAAGTTAATTTTGATCAAGATGACTTAAGCAAGATTTTAGGCCGATCTAGGTTCTATTCTGCACTAAAAGATAATGGAACAAAGAGACACACTAGAGGCTGCTGAGCCAAAATGTGATTTGGTCTTGGTTTAGTGCAGGCGTCTCCACACTTGGCAATTTTAATACCAGTGGACTTCAACTCTCAGAATTTCTCAGATAACCATGGCTTAGTGCAATTCATGAGCCCAACTAATGGCTGATTCAAAGGGTATGAAACTCACCAAGAGAACCTAATTCAGTTCAGATGTTTCCAGACTGAAGGTGCCTAACATACTTATCTAAAGAGATTGTATAGTTACCTGGTCATTTTCTCCCTAATGGATTTCTTGCAACAATGAGGAAATAATGGGAACAAGCCATATGAAATCACGTACTTTAGATTTTAAGTAATATTTATTCTTTCCCATGCTGATTCCAGCAAATGTCATCTGAAAATATTGTAAAGGCAGGTTACTACGTTATGCTAATCCATGAATTGGTTTTGTACAAACCCATCCATTCTGGTTTGTAATCTGTGGTTTATGATTTAGCATATTTATTGCATGCACCGTGGTTCAAACTGTAGCTTAGTGTGATGTGATCAGTTGTACTTGTTTAAAGATGCCCTCTTAACCAAATCATGGGGCGTTTCTCCCAGCACATATTACATTAGCATATATTCTCCTGGTAGTTGTTACAATTTTCTTTCAAAAAGAGGTGAAGAGGAGTGAACAGGCTGCTCAATCCTTTGATATGTAGATATGCATATAATCATACAATCTCAGTTATCTTAGATAAAAATCCTGCAGGATCTTAGAAGCACAAATCAGAAATAGGTGCCACAGTTGAAATACTGTATGAATTGGCTTCAGAATTAAGAACCGGCTGGTTTTGCTTCTCCCCTTCCCCATTTCTGTCCCACAGCCCAGTTGGATCCTGTCTTTTTTGCTGGATATGTGGTGTGTTAAGGGGCATGCTGTCTTTTTAGTCACAGACACTCACAAGACATCCAGTGTGAGTCAAGAAATTTATTGGACTTCTCATCCATTTGGGAAATTTACATCCAGTGAAAAGACAAATGCTTACACTTCCCTCACACCCTGCCCAAGATCACATAAAAAGCTGTGCTTTTTTGAAACAATCCTTAAATACTTTTATTAGAAACAATTGCCCCCAACCAATCCCCCCCCCTTTGGTCTCTTTCAGCAGGAAGTTTTACTGAGCAGAAAACTCTGAGCAGGGCAGGGAAATAAATAAATCCAATGTGAAGAGCAAAGATTCCTTTTCATCTACACTACTACCCGAGGGAGGGAGGGTCAGATTTGAGAATGATGGCGGAGAGGATGAGGAGTCCCTCTGTGGGCAAAAAGAAACTTATTCTTGGTGGCTAGTTAATGGGCTGTGCTGATAGCTACATGGAAGCAAAATGTTAGCTGTCAGAATCGAAGGTGGAGGAGGACCAATTGCTGGTGTAAAGATGTCACTGCAGCATAATATCCTCAAGGAGAGGCTTAAACTGGGAGATCTGGACCTGGTGTTCACACGTGATAATTTCCAACATGGATTTAACTTAATGTGGGAAATGCTGGGTGTACTTGAAAACTTACCACATCTCAAAAAATCCATTACCACTTAATCAAAAACCTGATCCAGAGAGAGAGAGGGAGAGAGAGAGAGAGAGAGAGAGAGAGAGAGAGAGAGAGAGAGAGAGAGAGANAGAGAGAGAGAGACTAACGCTTTTCCTATACAGCTGAAAGCTATTTTCTAGTAAGTTGCATTAGATGACGAGCAAACCAATTTTATTTTTCTGCATGTAAACCTAGCACTTTACTAGTTCTTTTTTTAAATGCATATATTCATCTAGAACAATAATTTTGTCAGCAAACATCAGAGTGGAGTTGATCTCAGGTATACTCTGCAGAAACATGATCGATACATAATGCATACAATTGTCCTACAGGTAGCTTTCCACATTGCCTTGGCAAAGAAAGATCCATATTTATCAAACTAATGCAAAGAAAAAAAGGATTGGCAGAGGGAACAAGCAATTCTCTGTAAATGGCTTTTGGTCTGGTCCTTTTTCTTATATAAGCTCAAATATCAGATTCTCTGCTTTGCACCCCTTTCTTTGGGATGCCAAGAAGACGGGGTTAAGCTCCTGAAAAACATTTGCCTTCCTGTGCCTTCAAAAAGCAATAAAAGACTTTGGGGAAAAAACAAATAATCCATTTCCTCTCCCTGACTCTTAATCTGTCCCTCCATGAGCAGAGAATTCCCCAGTTCTGTTTTCTAATTTTGTTCCTCCTGGTGATTTTTCAAGACCAGCCATAGGTGAGGTGATTAAATAATATTATTACAATAACAACTTTTTGGTGAATCAAGCTAGAGTTGGCTTCTTAAAGCAGGCTAAGGTCTTCCCCCCTCTCATGCCACTCTGTAGTCTTCCTCTTTCAGTGCACATTTTTATGGTGGAGTGATTCTTTTAATTTGCATTAGTGAATGCACAAGACAAAGAGAGGGCTTTCATCACGACAGGCCAATAATCTACTGATCCAAAGATGATTATATGATAACCTACACATCTTCCCTCTCTGTTCCCTCACCATAATTGATGTGCCCTTCTTCTTTTCTATGCTTATTGCTCCCAGATTCGGGTGAACTTTCAGCTGGAAATTAGCATTTCCATCCTTCTTCTCCCAAGGGTGAGAATCCCGGAGTGTCTCCTGTATAGCTGCTTTGGCCTCAAAAGAACACAAAAGAACACAGTGCCAGGAGGCGTACAGTTCCTAAAAGGAGGTGTTTGGGGGAGAAGTCTCACAACCACACCCTCAGCCTCTCCCTGGAGCCTCCTTGCATATACAGTCACATGGGACTTCCCCAATCTGCAATGCAGAGATGCAGAATTTCCCAGCCACCTCATTCATTCATTCATCCTTGGTTTGAGGATCTTCATCTGGATCACTCTCTTTTTTGCATCAAGAGGCTCTTCAACCAAAAATAGCAGCATATGGCCCCATTGCTGGGCACTCCCTTCTGTAGCCAACAGCACAAAGAAGGCGGAAACAAAAATGGAAACCTTCCTTCCACTCTTGTTCTTGGTGTAGGAGATGGAAAGCCAGAGGTCCCACCTCCTTTCCCCCACCCTTTAGGGTTTTGGCAGTCCCTCCCAAGAACCAGTGGAGGCCACTGGGTTTCTCCCTGTCTCAGCTGTCTCAGCGGCAATGGAAAACATTCAGTCAGCTCTCAAACTGCACTGTGGCCAACTGGTGGAAGCTATCTGAAGCTAGGAACATTTGGCCCAGGCGGTAAAGCAGGACAGAGTACCAATGCACACCTTCTGGCTGGGTCCAGTCACGCCCTGCCCAGTGGTGATACAGTCGCAGGGGGCCAAAAGCCCACTGAGCCAAGTGGTGGTCCCGCACCAGAGCAAAACAAGAAGCCACCACTTCATCCACCACCAGAGTCCCGTGGCTGGTGAGGGGGGCGTAGGCACCGACATCCACCTGCAAGGAAACAGCTGCTATCCTGGCCGGCTGCAGCCGTCCCCCCTCAGTTACCAGCACGTATTGGCCTGGCTGGACCAGGCTGGCAAAAATAGTCTTCATGGGTGCAGTTGCGTTCTCCCCCACAAAAAGGAGGTGTGCTGCCGTGAGAGCCAAGCGGCGGGGTGGGTCCTGGGTTTCAACGACGTGGAAAGCGGTCCGTGGTGACACTGCCTTATCCAGAAATGCCAGGAACTCACTGTAGACGAGGTGACCTTGTGCATCCATGGCCTGGACCTTCTGCCCTGGCTTCAGTGCCCACAGTGGAATCTTGGTCCCACTCTCGAGAGTTGTCAGGGCTCGAGCTGGGAAACAGCCTCCCGTCTTTGCCGCTGCTGAATGCTCTGAACAAAAAGAGAGAAAGAGTTGCAGTGTGGTTGTTAGAAAGAGGGCAACTCAAAGACAGGCATAAAAATTCATGGGAGATGGAGTAGGGTGGGAGGGTCTCCGGAGATTGGATAAATAGGATTGTATAAATAAATGTCTTGCTGCTGTGGTCGAGGGGAAAGCCATTCTCTGTGGTTATCCAATTAAGCAGTTTTGAAGCCATCCACAGCAGATTCGTCAGGAAGAAATATAGACACAGAAATAACACAGACGGTGGAGAACATATAGAAGAAATGTGGTTTTCTAGCTGTCACCTGGCCAGGAAGAAATATAGAATTATAGAGCCGGCTCCATACATCTTCTGGAAGCCTTAACACTGCTTCTATATAATAGCAGACAATTCTCTGGGTGGATGAATTGCAATTTTTTTTTTAAGGGGTTTGATGGAGAATGGGAAATGGGCTTCTATATCTAATTAAGGAACAATTTTATTTGTTTTTTGCAGAAAAGATAGATTGACTTTGGAGACTATTTAATTGATAAGCAATGGTATAAAGAAGCAAATGTGGATATTTGAACCAGGATCAATTAAAGGCCCTGTCACACTGCCCAATGGATGCAAAACATTTGTAAAAAGGACACAGCGGACGAGAAAAATGTT
>BHFT01033844.1:0-16471 GCA_004320025.1 Laticauda laticaudata
ATGCATAGCGTTTTCCAACGTTTTTTAACGTTTTACATCCTCTTTGCATCTGTTGGTGCAGTGGGACATGGGCTTAAGCTATTCAGCATATCTGGCTGAAGGTTAGTCAGCTAGAAGTCATAAAGATGAATGGAGCTCCCAGGAGGCTGACATTTTGCTGAAGATACATATCAAATGTTGTGTTTGATACTTTTAGAATGTACTGTAAATGTTCTTACCAACAGCTTTCAGTTTCAGAGTCTTCTGCTCCTGATTGTCTCCAAAGGTGCATGTTGCTAAAACATCATACACTAAAGCCATCTCAGGTTGAAAAGTCACCTTCATTATGCATTCTTCACCGGGATCCAACATGCCACGAGCAGGAATAAAAGAAAAAGGTTCAGGCACCTCCCAGCTGAAGCATATCAGTAGATCCCTGCAAAAAACAGTCCATAAACCAAAAGTTCTTTATCAAAACTAAACAGTGTTTTTCAAAATATTGTATTATGTACCTACGTATTTATTTTATGGTAGCTGCATGCTCCCTACCAGTACTTTGCAAGACTCTGGACAGTTCATAGTGGTAAAATCTCATAAAAAAAACCCTCCCATTAAAATAATTACATTAACTATAATTAGCTATACATCACTACTTACTAATAGTCAAACTATAAACACCAAAAAACTGTTCAACTGTCAGCATTTCTATCAAACCCTAAGAAAAGAGAATTATCTTTAGGGAAAGAAGAAAGGTTACATTCTAATTTCAGGAAGAAGATTCCAAAGGGTCAGAGCACCCATGGAGAAAACTTGATCCCATGTTGATATCTGGGAAGAGGGAACAACTGGCAAACCTTCTCGAGTCCAGCAAACCTGAGAGAAAGATTCTACTTGTAAAATACAATTCCATAAAAGTTATGGACCTGAACCATAAAAGGCTTCATAGATCATAACTAGTGTTATGAATTATACAGTACTCCCAATCTAATGCAGCTCCCACAAAGAGGGTATGATTTTGTTACACTGGGTCTGTCCTATCGGAAGTCAGTCCATTTTCATAAGGACCAGTAACCCAACCATGAGAGAAAAGGATGAGTTACAATCACTAAAGAGCATTCTGTTCCAAATATGGCTGCTTCTGTTGCTTTAGCTCAGAGATCTCCAAAGTTTGGCAACTTTAAGACTTGTAGACTTCAACTCCCAGAATTCTCCAGCCAGCTGGCTGGAGAATTCTGGGAGTTGAAGTCCACAAGTCTTAAAGTTGCCAAGTTTGGAGACCCCTGCTCTAGCTGTAGGCAGGTGAAAATTCTTCTGATCACAGCTTCCATCTGCTATTCTAACAGGAAGTATGAATCAAGGCAAACTCCTAGATCTTGGCCCAACATTTAGAGACTGGATAGAAGTTGTCTAAAATCTCTGGATTGAAACAGTGCCTCTGCAAGAGGGAATGCACCCTTGTTTCCTTCCCAAAGAAAAGTGTGTGATCCTTCCCTCAGAAAAGCATTAAGTATTTCTCAAAGTTATGGATCTACCCTCTCTGTGCCATTTCAATTGATCCAAGAAAGGCAGAGATCTACTACACTTCCTCAGACATCACGTTTCAAGGAATACAAGGTGCCATTACAGTCATCTCAATGGATCCTGTCAACAATTAATCCATCTCAAAAAGAATAAAATCAAAGTAACAGCAAGGGAGATCTTCTCATCCATCATTCTCCAAGTAGCTGCAGGTAATCATTATATTGGAGATCTAAGATGGGGTTCTTAACCACTTTTGGTTGTGCATGTTTGCTTTTCATTTTCTCTTTTGACACTGTATTTCTTTGTTATTTCATTCCCTTGAACTCCTCTGGGAATAACTGCATATAGGAAGAGTCTAATCAGGAGAAATTTCATCCAATGCCTTTGCCAACTTCATATCCCAGAGCTCAGTGAGTGGAAACTTGAAACTGCCTACATGATCATCGGTACAGTTTCAAATGCACTCTGGAAAACCCTACATTAATAAGACACCTGAAGAGGAACTTTCTAATTGTATCCTCCCTGCATTCTGAAAGCTTCAGGGTGACAAAAATATTGTAAGTCTGTGATGAGTCCCTGGGACAATCCAAAGTTGCCATTATGGCCAGGAAATCCTACCTTTCCTGACGTAGCCCCAGTGCATGGAGGTTGAAATTCTCCAGACCAAAGGATTAGACAATCAAATCAAATTCAGAGACCAGCCTGAGTTTAGAATTAGATGTTGTTCAGCAGGAAATTAAACACTATAATAGCACCCCTAGCAATTCCCTAATATCCAACTTAACACATAGGATCACTTGCAGTTATCTAAAGTAGAAGGCATCAGGATATTGCCACACATCTTCCAGGTCTTAAAGTCACACTTTCTGCAGTTACTGAAACCCAGAGCATGGCTTTTCATATAAGGACTCCCTTCACATCCTTACCCAGCCATGTGTCACAGTGATATATTGCAGGCCATATAATATTGGCTAACTCAAATCTTCCTTTGTCTCCTAACAAGCCTCCATATTGAAAAATCCAAACCAACAATTTCTAACAAGAATATGGCTGCTACTGGACCCTTCCATAGGAATTGTTAGGGGGGCAAAATATAGCAGATGGCAGTAGCTCAATGTTTTTTTCTGAAACAATGCTCACCTACTCCAAAGATAAACTGGCCTGATACAGAACCCTGTGGCTAAAGGCTATATGGCTTGTTGAGAAGGAATCCCATCAATTTTCCTTCCTGTAAATGACAGACATTTTCTAATCCAATGGCAGTTCTATGTCATGCTCTCAAAACTGTCTTGAGAATTAAATATGTATTCCACCTTTATAAGTCTGGGAACTAAAGTATTATGGACTTTATTTAGTCAAGCAAAAAGTTTAATTTGCCTGTTGTTTCCTATTATGGATTCTGATAGCTCTCAAAACTTCTGGTTTTGATAACACATTCTCAGTTCCCTTCAGCAACCTTTCCCAGTTTGGTGCCTCCTCCTCCTATCCATCACAAGTCAGGTGAGAATTTTACTTTAAAACATCTGAAGGGTACCATGCTGGGGAAGACCATTTTACACCATCTAGAGCAGAAACGAGGAGCATTTCTGTATCTCATAGGATCTGATTGCAACCCAAAAGTAAGCAACTTTGAAGGATATAAAAAAAGCACACCTACCCATTATTGTATAAAGGAAAGCAGGACTCCACAAAATGATAGACAGCACATGCAGAAAGCTGGATGGTATCTGGCAAAAGGAGATCAAGGCGTGGTAGTTTAGCTACCAGTGCAACAGAAAATTCTCCTTCTGGCTTTTCAAAGAGGATGCTATCTTCATATTCCCTCTGAATAAGAAAAACAGAAGTTAATCACTTCAGATATGTGTCCTATTTCAAATGTAGTTAGGATGGACATCTCCTTGTGATGCATAAGTGACAAGGGGTCAGACAGATGATTGTACCTAATGAATGCCTGTGTAAATTATTTCTTCATGTTTCTTTGTGTAAGGTTTGAAATGCTTATAGAGCAAGACTGCTATGTAGAAATATTAAAACTAAAAGCATGACAAAGCATAAAATGAACCAAACAAATAAATAAGAAGCAGATTCGGTATTAAAATATATTGTTTAAATACCTCTTTTGATGATTAGCAAAAAATGGGAAGAGAACACTTTGGAAGATTCATATGGAATCAATATGACAAGATAGCAATATCTTTAATACTCTTTACTCATATCTGTGAACAAATACACCAGCTGCTGGTGCAAAACCAAAATGAGGTTTACTTCTTTTTGACTTTATATAATGTGCATACTAAATTGGTGATTTAGATGTAGCTTGCTTCAGAGCAGTAAACTCCAAAATATTTTTTCTAATGGGATTTTTTTTTTCTGCAGTTCTGGCTCAGTATAGTATGGCAACAAGGGCACAAGATTTTACTTTGATTTCCTGGCTTATTCCTGGACTGATTTTTTGTTTGTTTTGTTTTCAGTGCAGGCATTTATGTGTAGTACTGTATTATTAAGCATTGTGTTATCCCAATCCTGATGAAGATTATTTGTTTCAGTGCCCCAAATCTCTTTGTCTGCCAAGTTGGGCAAAGAGATAAGAGGAATTGCTGCTGTTATTTTAAATACTTATGACTCTAAAATAAGTATAAATGTGACTTACCTTTTCCAAAGGACGGAAGATAATTGGCAAAGTTAAGGACATTCCAGCGGTCAGAATAATTGGCTGTGGGAAAATGGTGATGAAGAAACGTGTAGTGGGAGGTCTGCAACAAAAAGAGCACAAAAAGGCATAAATGAGGTGATGCTGAAGAGATTCTGTGTAAACAAAGCAAAGAATTACATAATAAGTAACATGATATGGAGCATACAAAGACAACCAAGCAAAATTTTAAGAAATTGAAATATTTCAAAGTCAGAGACAGAAAGATAACAATAGTATTTACAAAACTGTTAAAATGGTAACTAGGGTTAACTCTGGGCTCAAAAATATAGAAAAAACAATCAAAAGATACTAGCAAATGAAGAAAGAGCAATTCTGCATGGCAGCTTTAAGCTGTCCTGGGCTCAGCTGAAAATGAAGCCAGCTTAAGAATTCCATCCTGGATTTCAATCTGATCCTCCATTATAGAAACAATGCTGTGCATGTATTCTAGACAACGGTGTGTCCTCACTGGTGGGTTGCCCTGCCTATGCACCCTTCCCACTAGGACTAGGAAAGCTAATGTTTTCCTCTGTGTGGGTGGGTTTGGAGAATATGTGTTTTCCCATCACTGGCCTCATAGCCCCATTAGCTTTGAACCACTCTCCTGCCCTGTCAGCAATTTACCCCAGAGGCTCTTCTGCATGGATGCTTTAAGCTGCTTGTCTCTTGGGCAAAACCCAGCTAAAAATGAAGCTCGCTTAAGAACATGCTCTCCTACTTCAGCTTTGACAATAATGCCAACCAGGGGTTTTGCCTGATGGCAGCCATCACAGCCATTAATTCCATGCAAGTACTTCACATTTTATGAACCCCTTTTCACCTGATTCCTCTTCATACTTAACAGCTTTTTTGGCATATCTGCCAGTGATCCATGAAGTTGGAAGTCCAGTCCTTCTTCCTGTCACCTGAGCTACAAGAGGGATTTTCAGAATGCTTATCAATTTTTTTAAGCTTTTCATCATTCAACTGGTGAAGTTGTTAAGGAAAAAAAAAAGGTCAAGTGTTCCGCCATTGTATCATGAAAATTTGGAAGACAATGACCAGAGGGGAGGGTTATCATCTTCACTGTGCAAGCTGCCAGTTGGAGTGGAGGCATTCTTCTAAATTGAAATGAAACACAATAGGCAGACCATATAGCCCTATTTGGAGAAAACCCTGATATGGAGCAAAAAACAAAACACGGATAGAGATTGCTGTTGCAGTAGGATGGGTTAGGTTAAGTGTGAGATCATGAATTCCTGACCTCAAGAATCAGTTAATGGACTATCCTCATGCTGTGACATGCAAGACAGGCAGATAAGTCCCAACTTGTTAGGTTTGTTTTAGAAGGGATAAGATAATAATTCTAGACTTCTGGATTTAATACTCAGGAAAAACTCCATTGATATCTCAAGAAATTACTTCCAAGGAATTCCACATAACATCAGGCTGGACAAAACTTAAACAATAAGATCTGGACTAAGCAATGTGAAATATTATCTGGATTTACACACTGAACTATCATACCCCCATTGTTTAATCCTGATTGGTTGAATAATCAACAGTTGCCTGGATATATGCCTTGTATAAAACCAGAAAATATAGTCTATACACCATAATGTCTAGAAAGGAAGCAAAGCCAAAACCAAGTAAGTCATAATGTGGCTCTGCATAAAACAGAAACTTAAGTTTATGTCATTTAAAATAGCTGCTAAGATTCAAGAGAACAATATCGAATTTCAAGAGTGTTTTTCTTCAATATAATTTGGGTTCTGTGAGGAACAGCCAAAAAAATAACAAATGGTAAAAAGTAGGAAAAGCTACAGAATAGCAAATGAAAGCTCCTTTTACCATTGCATGGTGTACAAACCTGAACTTCAGCTTCTGGGGTTTCAGACACACATTTCTTAATATTAGATGTTTAGTGAATTCCCTTCCTAGAGACCATCTTTGCCAGTTGAGACTCTCAGCTACTTCAATACCCCAGAAAATATTCTTCTTAGGTTTTCTCACAGACGAATCGATAGATGTCTGGGAAACCCCCATCAGCTTCTGAAGAAGTGGAAAAACCAAGTTATGGCTTAGCTAGCTTATTGTGTCATCTGAAGGCTGATAACCAATTTTACCCAGTCAGTTAATACAAGGAACTATACCCTCCCACGAATTTTTCCAGCAGTTAACCTGGGATACTTTAGACCAGGGGTGTCAAACTCAATGGCCACAGGCCAAATCCAGCCCGCAGGGTGCTTAGATCTGGCCTGCAGGGCCGCCCTGGAAACAGCAAAGCTCATGGACCTTCTCTCAGCAAAAATGGAGCTTGGGAGGGTTACACACAGCCCGCCCAGGATCCATTTTTGGCTACGACGGTCTCCTGCAGCTCTCTACCAGTGAAAATGAGCCCAGGAGGCTGTTCTAACTGGCAGAGCACTTCGGCCACTACACTTCGGCCACTACTACTGGCAGAGCACTTCGGCCCCAACACAAGTGATGTCAAGATGGCCATGCCCCCCTGGCCACACTTCCCCCAGCCCACCCACCCCCCAAGTTCAAACACAACCCTAATGCGGCCCTCAGTGAAATCAAGCATGACACTCCTGGTTTAAACAATATAAGTGAAAATGGATTTCAACATAATGGCAATTACAAATCTCAAACTAACTAAATTAGAAAATCTACGGTACACACCTGCTTGGTACCATTGCGATAGAGTCTTTGAATGGAATCTTTCTTGGGTGTACATGATCCATGCAGATGAGTGAGCATTTCTGCATCTGAGAAAATGAAAAGCAAAACCAAATTATACAACATTATAGAGCATTAAACAAGCTAATGATAAGAGGCCATCGACTATATTTATCTAAAGAAGGCCAAATCCTCAACAGACCCATTTATTTTTCCAGATTTTGTTCTACTGTACTTTATTAATTTATTTGATTCTTTCTGTTAGTTTTTATTGTGTTTTTTTAAATATGGTTTTACATTCTGTAAGCCGCCTCAAGTCACCATGGGCAAATAGGCGGCAATATAAATTCAATTAATAATTAATAATAATAATGATTAAGGTAATTTTACAATTGCGGAGGGGTATCTTAGATTGGCTTAGAATTTAGAAATGGAGGCAGACTGGTTTCTTCTATCTAAACTTCCTTGTAAGTGGGTTGTCTTGTCTTAAATTCGGGGCTACTTTCTATAGAAGGTAACAATATGATCTTACTGAAATTATGGTCCTGACTGCTTCTTTCCAGAAAATATTGTTAAAACTACAGAAATGTTTTTAACACCAGACAACAGCCATTGTTTACTCAGAAGTAAAACCTAAGAAGTTCAAAACTTTCTATTCACACATTTCTGAATTCAAGTATCATAGTCTCAAATAATCTGCAAAAAACAGGAGTTTTTGACCATTTCATAGTATAATCTCTCAATTAAAAAAATACAAAGTGAAAAGGGCACATGCTGACTCCATAAACCACTTAGAGAGGGCTGTAAAGCATTGTGAAGCAGTACAGACATCTAAGTGATATTGCTGTTTGATCAAATCCTAACACAGCTCCAATCTGACCTTGTTTACTTGAAGGTAACTCCTATTAAGCTCAGTCAACGTAACGATCCAGCTCTTATACACAAATTGTTCAAGGCCACTATCATTCCTTACCAAATCCTTTCCAACTTTGTGAACTACCTCATCCCCACCCCGACTTTATACAAATCAAAAAAAAAAAGGAAACTACCAGGAGAGGTTTTTCTGAAGTTCACCATGACCTTTGCCTCTGCTTGAGAGATCCAGAATAATTGTACAGGGTAAAAGACTTTCATAAGGATTGTCAGCTATTATTAAGCACAGCAGAAAGCAAAAGATTGTTCGTGAGTTAAGGGATATGCAGTATACCATGAAGGCAAAAAGACCGTCTTGCGCTGGCCATCTGATAACACCCTTATACAAATTGTAACACTTGGAACATGAAAGTCAGGAAGAGATGAATAAACAGTGCCTGGGCAAGAACTGCTTTGGGAAGGCCGGCTACATCTAGGCAGGGATTTGGAGAAGTCTTTGCTGCCATCTAGTGCTTCTCCAGATGTTTGCAACCAGGCATCGTAATTCGAGCTAAAGCAATTCCGAGACCCCATTCCTCCGTTTCTATCTCTTGGCTGGTGGTACCTCGTTTGCCTTATATATAGACACCTGCATGCATGCCTTACATGATGGGTACAGTATATGCATGCACTATATATATATAGGCATCCATGTTGTGTTAAGGAGAAATAATAGGAGACCCAACATCGCATCTACCCCACTCCCGTAAACCTTTAGTGGGCGCCGATCGTGGGTGCTGGAAGACCCTACCAGGAACGCCACCTTCGCCCAGCTCAGGAAAAGAATGCTTCGGAACAGAAACACAAGATCAAAGAAGCTGAAAAAGGCGAGACGCCGGCGTTGCTACGGAAACAAGACGCGGAAGTAGCCGCCAGTTTCCCGGGCAACCAAGAACGGCAGCCGAAGAGGAACAGTCTTCCTCTCCGTCTCCCTGATTTAACGCGAAAGAGCAGAGTGAGCGAGTAAGCCTTTGGGGGAGAAAGAGAGGCGACCAGACTGCTCGGGTAAGGCAGTCTCTGGAATCGGGCGGGCCCCGAAACCGAAAAGTAAAAGAGATGCTTCCCTGTGGTCTCTGAACGGGCGTTGTGAACGACGCTGCCCCCCGAGGCGGAAGGTGGCCGCTTTTCTCCCGATTCTTACTCGATGGGGCGGAAGAGCCGACTGGAAGTCTGCCCACTTTCCTAAATTGCAACCTTTTCTTTCTTTCTGGAGGGAAAGGAGAAAGATCGGAGCAAATAAGTGGATTTATTGTGCGCGATCTCCTTTTCCAAACAACTTCTATTTGCGCGACTTCATTTGTTCGATTCGTCTGACGTTGCTGCTCCTCCGCACTTAAAAAAGAACCGTCCTAGCTTTATCTCGACATGTCTGTTTGTTTGTTTTTTCCCTCCTCCTTTCTTCCTTCTTTTTGTTTATTTAAGATTTAAATTCAAATTTAAATTCATTCTGCACGTCTCTAATAAAACCGGTTTTAGAGTGATTTGGGGCATTTCCTCAGTTCTAAATATTTTCTGTTATGGTAAAGGATAAAACCTAAAGTTGGAAAAGCTACTCGTAAGGATGCCCTGGGGAAAAAGGAGAATAGATTTATAAAAATATTCAGCATATTAGGGGGCGTGCATAAGCGCACCAACGTGCATACCGTCCCTGTCCTATTGTTTCTTTTATTTTTCTTACATGTATCCATGTATTCATAACGATGTTTATACTTATACCTATTATCTTGTAACCAATTGACAAATAAAATGAAATAAAAATAAATAAATAAATCCTCTCCCACATATGTTCTTGCTGAATCATTATGCAATATCATTCAATATTTGCATTTTTATTTCTTTGTTGAATTTATATTGCCGCTTATTCACCCATGGAGACTCAAGGCAGCTTACAGAATGTAAAACCACATTTAAAACAAAAATGAAAAATAAAAGCTAACAAAAAGAATCAAATAAATTAATAAAGTACAACAGAACAAAATCTAGTATATAACAAATACAAATATAAAATAGAATAAAATTATTAGTAATGCTAATTAATAGTTATATTAATAATGAGTAAACCATCTCTATCAGTTATTCTACTAATTATTAGTAGGACGCTTCGTTTTTAGCTTCAAAGAGAGGTATTGGTTTATTCTGTACAGCCCAACATATTTCTCAAGCCTCAGATAGTCTTAGAGTCAGACAAACCAGTCTTGGGATAGTTTTGTATTGGCTAAATCATAAAGTGTTTTCTTCTGCTCAAGTTTCATATCCTAGAAAGAAATGTCTGGATCCTAGAAACACCCTTGCAAGCGCCCTTGGGTTTGAGGTAGACTGCAAAAGATGTTTCTTTAATATGGTATATCTGTTGACTTTCTGAGTCACGCTGCTGTATGACATTAAATCAACCCCGTTCCCTCCCTCTAGTATCATTGCTCCCCTCAAATTGGACAGGAGCCCAGATATAGCAGAAACACTCATAAATTAGAGCTATTAAATAACATGCTTTCTGCAGCATCAGGGACCCGCAAACAGACTGAGCATGAGCTGAATGCCACTATCTATCACTTTAATGGGTGTACTCTGGAAATTAAACCTGTCACAGCCCATCAGAGGGAATGTTTCAGCCAGTGACATTCTGATATGTTCATTTCTTGCACGTCTTTCTTTGTTTCTTGCCACCTTCCCTGTGTGCTTCCACTTAACCCATGACCTTTGATACTTTGGAGCTCTGAAGTCAGGCCATAAGGTTGGTTCTAAGGATGTGAGTGGCCCTGAGTCTCCCATCAGAGCCCAACAAAGCTGTTCTTAAGAGGCCTGTCATTTGCTTTCAGAAGGGGATAAGCAGGACTCTAGGAAAAGATAATTAGCAATCCTTATCCTGCTTGGGGAAAAAAAATGAAAAATCCATAGAGATAATACTTTGATTAGGCAACTATTTTTATGAGTTCTTTTCTTCGAACATTTTTATCATGCAGAATGTTTATAAAACCAGGAAAAAGGCAGGAGGAAAAACTTGGCTATTTTTTCAATCTACTTATTTAATTTTGATGGAGTGAGAGCTTTCGAGGCACATTCAAATTGAGTGTTGGAAAATTCAAGATGGTGTTGGAAAGCCTGATAGGTGAGGGAAACAGGTGATTATTTTTGGTCCCATTTTTAAAAACTTTTAAAATTGGTCACAACATATAGCCAATGTTAGTTGATCTCAAAAGAATGCCAAGGAGGGTGACACTTGTTTGGCCCTCGGATGAGAAGTCACCAAAAAATCCCAAGGCTCGAAGGTAGAGGAAGAAGTCAAATCATTGTGGACAAAGACAAACTTTTATCTCCCAGCCCCAAATATACAGGGACTTGAGCTCGTCTTGGACAAGTCCTTATCTTTACATCCAAAGCATTTCCATCTCAAGTAAGCCAGAAAAGGGAGAGCTTAAAAAAAACAAAAAACATTGCAGATCTTTTCCTCAAATATCAAAAGCAGTGGACTGAAAGAGACTGAATTTAAAATGTCAATAACAATTTTTTTCCTTTTCTTTTTCTTAAACATATTCAAAATCAGGCAGCAATAATTGAGAAAATAAGAAAGACCAAAAGAAAATTGCAGAGTTGTTTTACATAATTCTTGGTATCATTCATGTTAGTTTTATGAAATTCAGAACAGTGGGATATCTAAGTCTTTGCTGCAGCTATTGATTGCACCCTGCACTTACCTGCATCCAAAATGGGCCGCATGGGAACTCCTGGGAGGGGAGGGGAGGGGTGGGCGGGGCCAGCCAGGAGTGTGATTTGGGANCCAAAATGGGCCTCATGGGAACTCCTGGGAGGGGAGGGGAGGGGTGGGCGGGGCCAGCCAGGAGTGTGATTTGGGAGTTCTGCGAATTGCACAGAATCTTAGTTTGGGACTCTCCCAAACCCCTGCGAACCCCCAGCACCCTGCCCCTGCCCACGCCCCATTTTCACTAGCAGAGACACTGCGGCCCAGTCTTTTGCTATTTCCAGGCTGGCCCCGCGGGGCCAGATTTAAGCACCCTGCGAGCCAGATCCAGCCTGTGGGCCTTGCGTTTGACACCCCTGAACTCGATGCTGTAATGTGGGGACTGCATCAGCTACCAGCTAGTTTATCAGATAGTAACCAACCTTCAGTTTCACCTTCTTGTGGTATGTTGTTGAACTCCTTGGCAATGAGTGGGTGTAGATCAGTCATATTTTTCAACCAAAAACCACACAGTTCATCTTCACCTGGTGCTGACCAATTTTTGATCTTCTTTGCCCTTTTTTCCACTATTCTGTTATTATTACTAGTACTTTCAGCTGTTTATCTACCTCCTTTATTGAACCTGCCTTCTTGTTGCAGTTCTTTGGGTTGTCCCTTGGCGATGCTTAGAAATGCAATTTTTGTCCAGTGTTGATGGCTTCACTACAATCTCCACTGATGGATTGGTCTTATTGTTACTGCCATTTAACAGATGTGCCTTCCCATTTCATCTGTCCCTTTTCTAATTGCCATGGTTTACTGTACTTGGCTCAATTATTTGTTACATATCACCTTGAGAATTCTTTTTCTGAAAGTAATGCCACTGTTCTTTTCATATAATTTAGAAATTAAATGGAACTAAACTTTGTAGATGCTTTGTGAGTACTCCTTTTTTAAAAAAAAATCTTGTTCAACTAACCATGATACATGATTGATGGGCATTCAGAGGAATGCTTCAGAACATGGGGGTCTAAAAAGAGGAAGGACTCCAGGTCTGTTTTAACTTTTTAAAAAAATACACATCCATTGGATAGCATGTCTGGATGCTTAGGAACTGAGTATAGAGATTAAAAAAGGCTTAACAACTTGGATGGATTACTCCTGACTGGACATATTGGCAAGTGTTCAGCTGAATGGTTGACTATCTACTGTATAGAGGTTTTTACTTGGGGAACAGTAGAGCACATCTGAGAAATGCCTATAGTTTGGGAGCATAAATAAACATTGTGGTTGCCACAAATTGTAGCCTAGCCTAAGACTTCAAATTTGTCACAAAAGCGAAGTTTCCCTTACTATTATGTATTCAAAAATATATAATGATTATGACAGAATAACCTTTTGGAGTTATATTAAGAACTGATGCCTTGGAACTGTACGCTGATGAAGGAAAAATATATATTCAGTTATCTAATATTTGACCGTGCAGCTGGATCTTATACATTTCTTTCTGGAAGCAAATCCAACTGGTTTTCTTGGGCATTCTTCCTTGGAAAAAATGCACAGCATGTATGTAAGCAGGACTTTGCTATATTCATTTTGATTTGCATATCTTTTTTGCTGGCGAAATAATTACATGAACTGTATTCGCTAACTTGCATCAAAAATGTCTGTAGACAGAATTCCTACTAGGGTTATTATTGCCCCAGGCTTCATTCCCTTTTTCTGAATCTTTTCTGAGCACTGTGTGGTAGATGGCCCCTGAGTACTTAATGTATTCATTCCTTCATTTTCAGATCAGCTTGCCGTCATCTCACTCTCCACGTATTCTGCTTCTCTTTGCTGCAGTTAGTAGAAGCTACTAAACAGAGGGAGATTTTGGTCTTCTCCTAATAACCAGGATTGTCAAGACACTATTTCAAATCTTTAATTGAGCCCAGATCATAAAGGGCTGAAAACTAATGATCTGTTTTGATATTTCAGGCTAGAAACCTCTAAAATTGAAATAGAACTTGGTTCCATCTCAGCCATAAATGTTAATTGGGTATGGATAGATGGATGATGCCTTGAAATCATGATTAGCAAAGCAAATCCCAGCCTGTTGTCCTGTTGAAGTCATCATCTTTATAGCCAGGGAAAGGGAACACCCAGGGAAGGACTGCTTTCATTCCCACCCACCCACCCCCAATACAGTTACAGAACAATTACACGATAAATAGATTCCAAACACACATAAATTAAGCAGCACAGTTTTACCAGGGCACTAGCCCAGGTAGAGTCCTTCTTTTCTAAAAGTTTATGAGCAGGAGAAGAGCACCAGGCTAATTTTGATGGTCTAGTCTAGAGCCAGTTCCTGGAAGCTCTCACTGTCTTTCTTCTGGGGCTCAACCATATCTGCTCATAGCAGCACATTCCTCTCCCTGTGAGTGGCATTCTCCACTTCCTCTTCCTCTTCCTCTTCCTCTTCTGAGCCTGTGGGGTCTGAGCTGAAGCTGAAGGTGTCAGTATCACGGTGCAGGAATTGCACACTGGCCCTGTGTTTCTTACATTCATCACCACAGCTCTCTTCTTCGTCCTCTTCCCCTCGTGCCTCTCCAGGCAGCAGTTTCTCTGGGGCCTTGGTTGCCACTCTCTGCTTCTCCACCTCAGCCTGAGTTACCTGCTCCTTGACCTTCCGACTTCGCTTCCACTTCATCCTACGGTTCTGGAACCAGATTTTGACCTGAAAGAAATGAACAGGCAAAGGTTGACCACACGTCAATGACCCTTCAGCACTCTCCCAGCTTCTCTACCACTGATAGCTAACCTTTTCATCATTGCATGTCGAAAGCGCGTGTGCGTGCGTGCCTGCACCTATAATGCAATGCTCATGTGGCCTTGCCCCCCTGTGCATGTGCATGTGACCCCCATCCTCCCCATGCCCCCTGCGCATGCACACACACACCCCGCACACGACCCGTGCCTCTGCACATGCGCACATGTCTCCTGTGCTCACCTTACCCCCTGAGCATGCACAGCAGTTACCCAACAATCAGCTGGCTGGCGGGAGACCCATGTGCACGCACAGTGGACCTGATCTGGGACAATGGCTCACATCCTGGCAGAAATGGCTTTGTGTCCCACTTCTGGCACACGTGCCCAGGAGTGGGATTCAAATTTGTTAACAAACGGTTCTGTGGGTGTGGATTAGTTGGTGGTGTGGCTTGGTAGTCATCTGACTGGCTGGGTGTGGCCAACTCAACATCACTCACATCGAAGGACACATCTCCTTGCCTGACCTCTCATGACTGTGGGGATGCTGCAATAGTCATAAGTGTGAAAAACGGTCATAAGTCACTTTTTTCAATGCCATTGTAACTTTGAATGGTCACTCCACACAAGCAAAGTACCCGCAAAGGAGGGGGAAAAAACTCTAGAGAAGTTCCTGAGACAGGAAGTCCAGTCCTGCCAAGAATGTAATAAGGGTTAACAGAGAGGCAGTTTCTGTAAGCAACACCAGAATGTTTCCTTCCTGCCTTCCTCACAGGATTAGGCCAGTAATTTCTTCTAAAAACCGCTTCTCCAAACTGCTTAGAATGTTAACAACCAGTTCTAGCGAATAGGTGCAAACTCGTAAAATCACACCCCTGCGCGTGCCATAAGTTTGCCATCACGGTTCTCTACTATCCTTGGAGCACAGATCAAGGGTGGAAAACTGCCCTCTCTGCAACTTAGCTGCCAATGACTTAAAAAAAACCCTCAATATTGGTCCAGTACCTTAACCACCCTTCCAGGGACCAATAGACAAAAAAAAAGTATTATTTAGGTCGGTTTCCGCAGCCCATAAAAATCTGTCTCTGCAAGATTGCCTTGCAGTTTCATCAAAGATTGTAGAAAATTTCAGAGTGGTTTGTTTGATTGTTAAATATATATGCCACCCAACTCCCAGAGAAGAAGATGCATGTCTTTTTTTTGTTAGACAATCTGCATTTCTGAATTGTTACAATACAGTAATTGCTGTTCCATTTAGCTAAGTATGATGCAAATCCCTTTTATGAAGGGGAATGGGAAAAAGAAAAACAGAACGAATGAGATATCTACTTTCTGATGATGGGAAACAATTTTAACATTGGTTCTAAAATGCAGAGGACTAGCTTATCTACTTCATGCTCATAGGCAAGAGTGGACAGCTGTGCACTGCAAGCTTGATGAGACCTAGTAGACCTCTCCATCTCACCTCCTTTCCAGGCTATGCCATCTTCATGGCACCCATGATAAACAGTGGGAAATGCACATGCTGCTTATTGGGCATGAAGAATTGTGCATGAAAGAGATGAGGAGTAGGGATTACAAACTGCAGGGAATATATTAGTAATTATGTATATGCCATACAGGTAGTCCTCAAGGTATGTCGACAATTGAGCCCAAAATTTATCTTGCGAAGTGAGAAATTTGTTCAGTGAGTTTTGCCCCATTTGATGACTTTTCTTGCCCCATTTGTTAAGTGAGTCACTGCCATTCTTAAATTAGTATCATGGTTGTTAAGTGAATCTGGCTTTCCCATTGAATTTTCTTGTTAGAAGGTCGCAAAAGGGGACCCAATGACTTCGAGACACTGCAACCGTCATAAATGTGAGTCAGTTGTCAAGCATCTGAATGTAAATCATGTGGCCATGGGGATGCCACAACGGTCATAAGTGTAAAAAAAGGGTCATAAGTCACTTTTTTCAGTACCGCTGTCGCTTTCAATGGTCATTAAATTAATTGTTATAAATTGAGCACTACCATTATTTTATTTTCTCATATGCCACTGTTTTAATTATGTGGTTTCCGGATATATGCTCTAACAAGGCAACTCTGGGTGTCAAATTCACAGAGGCAAAAAATCAGTTTGCCCCTTTATCCAGTGGTGGGATTCAAAAACTTTTACTACCGGTTCTGTGGGCATGGCTTGGTGGGCGTGGCCATGTGACTGGGTGGGCATGGCTTTTTTTGCATCCCCACCCACTTTTGGGAGCTTTCTAGCCTCAGAGGAGCCTCGGGGGGGGGGGGGG
>BHFT01033846.1:0-13292 GCA_004320025.1 Laticauda laticaudata
TGTCCTTTATGCATACGTTTTGCATCCGTTGGCCAGTAGGACCTAGCCCTTAGATGGAAAACTCTGCCTGTTGTTTACCTTGAGAAGCAATATATCTTCCCACATTATTAGAACTGCTGTCTTAAAACTTTTCTAGGCCAAAACATTGGTGCAAATTCTATACGGGGCACAAACAGGAATCTTCGCAAAGAAAGATCTGCTAGAAATCAGACAAACAAAATTCCTGCAAGCCATTTTAACTGCACCCGAAGGAACTTCAAACACCCAATTAAGGATTGAGACAAGTATGCCTCAAATTCAGGAAAGAGCCTGGAATCTGATGACTATCTATTGGCTAAAAATGCATTTCTTTCCAGAGGGACTGACCCCATTAGTGTTGACTAACAACTTCCCCTCCCCTTGGAAACAAGGATAGACCCACAACCTGGGCTCTTATGGGCTCTCCCCAATATTCTTAATATCCCTCGGCTTTGACCAAGCTAAGCAAGTAGTTATTAATAGAATAAAAGACATGGAGTTCCACTTAGAACTAAATAGGCTGCCTCTCCACAGTAGGAACAGAATTAAACAAGGTGTGTGGAAACCAGCAAGATATTTAAAGGACCTGATCTTCCCGAAATATAGAATAGCATTCTTCAGAGCCAGATTTAACATCCTCCCCTCAGCACTCCTCCAGGGCAGGTATAAGACCCCAAGAGCAGAACGAGTATGAGTATGTGCAGGGATGGGATCCAACCAGTATAACTACCAATTCTGTTACTCTGCATCATATGTGCATGCACGAGTCGCGTGAGTTGCACAAGTGCAATTTATGACCTGCTGAGCTGTCCAGACAGCTGAGCTGCGCTGCGTGCAGGTGCACAGCGGATGGAAAGCCCTTTCTTCCTGCTTTTTCAACTGCAGCTGTGCTGTGCAAAGCAGCTGCAGTTGAAAAAGCAGGAAATAAAGGACAGGTAAGAGACTGGGCAGGTGGGTGGGCCAAAACAGCTCTTCAGAGCTATCTGTTCTATAGAACCAGACAATACTGGTAGAATCCCACCCCTGAGTATGTGATAAAGGAGAAGTTGAAGTTATCACACATATTTTATTGTACTGTGTGTTATACAAAGTTTATAGGTCAATGTATATTCTCCCCTTATTAGAGAGATTACCAGGAGGGTACACAATTTTTATGGAGGCTATCTCCTCCAGGACTCAAACCTAGCAACCACGTTTGCAGTGGTAAAATTCTGTGCGGCTGCAATGACCACAAGGAAAGATTTGGTTACAGAATTATAGATGTCAACTTGCACCATTTTTTTTGTAGATACCTCTTATAATTTGTAGAGAAATTATATTTACACACATACTTATCTGCTCTCCAATCATGTAAACAAGGGCATGATCCAAACTGTTTGAGACCATGTATTTTATTACTATGGATGTTTTTATCCTATTATTATTTGTATTATCTTTTAACACTATTGTAACACTTGTCTATTGCTGGTCTATAACCGTAATAAAGTTTATTCTATTCTATTCCTTACATTTATCTAAGGCACAATCATTTGGTAATTTTAAGCTGCAATAATATTTTTTCATTTGTAGCAGGGAAAATTGTTAATAACTATATGCCTTTTTTAAAGAAATGAGCATCATTTTGAAAAAATAACATATAGATGATAGATATAAATACACACACACAAAAAAAAAAAAAACNATAGATATAAATACACACACACAAAAAAAAAAAAAACCACCCGTCACATTTATACCCAACTGCCATCTTTGACTGTGGAATATTTTAAAAAGTAGTAAAACTAACAGTAATGCAGAGCAGCATTTGTCTTGAATTAGTCTTGGAATATGGATTGTCCAGCCATATACAGATGCAGAACCTGTTTTAATGCTCTGGGGCTATGTGAAGGTTATTTGAAGACCACAATTGGTGGAAAAGGCTGGACTTTGACCTAAATTTTACCCTTAGTTTTTGCCATTTGCCAAACTAAATACAACAAACTATTTTACAATCTCTCTTTAGTCAATAGGTCATTCATTTACTTCAAGGCTCAGATAAGTTTATAAAATATAGGCAAAATGACTGGATAGGTGTGCAAAAGAGACCTTGCAATCTCTCCAGGTGTGTCTAACTGATGTCTGACTGAGACCTTGCTGTTGACTTTGTTCTTCTACTAACTTCTGCTGGCAACTGAGAAATGAGAATTTCATACCAGCTCCTTTTCAGTTCAGTACCAGGTGACAAAAGGCTAAATAATTTTAAAACTTTTTTTGGACTCCCAGTAACTTTCATTTCTTCCAGTTTTCACTTTTTGATCAAGATAAATTGGTTAAAGAACCAAAAGGGAGAGATCTGTGGTATTTGGTAACCTCATTAACCAATATAGGACTCCTACACCATAGTCCATGTTATCAAAACAAATCTCCCACTTGTCAATAAATTGCATGAAATTACATGACAGCATGTTACACTCTCTCACTGTGTCAAATTATAAAGACAAAATAGCAGCACTTGAAAACAATATCATGCTACCTATTGAGTGCTCTGATGGACCATATGAGGGGAGGAAGAACACACTTATAAATCCTTCCTTGAGATCTGCTACTTTTCTGAAAACACTCCTTTTACAATTCCTATTATTAGAAAAGAAAATGTAGTTACCTACAGCATCCTATTGGAAGTAGGGTAATTTTCTTCTCATGCTCTTAATCAATACTTCAGCAATGTTTTGTTCTCTTCTCAGAACAGTTTTACTGCTGTACTAAGATATAATGGAGAAAATTTTTAACCGAAGCAACAGAGATACACTTCCCTGAGTGCTAATTTTAATCAGAACAAAAAGAAAAGTGATGGAAAGGGAAAGGACTTTTTTTTCTAAAATATTTTTTATTGCTAGAAGATCAGCAATTTTATATCTTGAGTTTATTATGATTTCAGAGAGCACTATTATGTGTGTGTGGGGGGGGAAAGAAGGTCTTTATAACACCTCCAGTACTACTTGTTCTTTATTTGGCTTCTTGGGACACACAGAAACAAAAGGAGGTTGCATGGTCTTGCACAGCTCTCTGTATATTTTTGTTGCAAGGATGAAAGCACTACTGCACCCTTGCACTGCAAACCACACTTAAATGTGTGTGAACATTAAAAAGGCACACATTAAAAAGTTTTTGGGGTTTGGTGCAATAGCTTTTAATGGACTGACCTGATTCCCCTGCAGACCCCACTATCAGGTTTATACCCAAAAAACCCTCCAGGCACACATAGACTCTTACCCAACTAGCTCAGTCTCAAGGCTGGCCTGGAAATCTAGAAGAATCAAGGTGGTCTGCCCACCATGCATGATGCAACAGTTTGTATGATAGCTCTGAAGTATTCCTTTTCCCATGTACTTTTTTAAACTTCTGATAAGGCTTAAGCATTAATAGTGGAATAAAGGGTGACAAATGACAAAAAACCTGGCATAGACACTATCCCTTTTCTATGTGACTTTTACTGTTGCACACAATTATATTCAGAGGAGCAGTTGTACTGTGGTTCACTGACACACATTTTGTCATTGAGACAGACTCTCTTGTTGCTTTGGGCACATATGCTCATGCCTCCTGGTACTTTTCCAGTTGAAGCCATCATCATATCAAATCCACATGGGACCATCTTTTTTTTTAATTGACCCACTGTGTTAGTCACTTGTCAAGTCTCCTTAAAAGTCTATTATTCTGTGTTTTTTCACATGCTGTATAAATTGAACTTAGATCAAACCCTTCTACAGTCTTTTTTGAAAGGGACTTATATACTCCTTCTTTCATGGATATCCATTATGCCTTCACAACAAAGTATGTATGCACATATGTAAATATATTTATGACTAGAAATCCCAATTAACTATATTATCTATATGATAGCTATATATTAACATTAATAGGAATGTGCTCATATCTTTTTATACTTTCTTGCACAACTCTAAAATTTAGCATTTCCATTAGTTCATCAGTGGTCAAGGCTGAAGCCTATTTTCCTTATTTCATGTCAGTTTACCTGTAAACTGGAAGACAACTGATTTTCTGCTACAACACAGAGCTTATAGGTGGTTCATATCGTATTGGTAGAAATGCATCATGCTGTTTATCACTTCCACAACTACCAATCCACATCATAGCAGCATGTATTCTTCATTTTGTTGTTGTTAAGTCGCTAAGTCATGTTCAACTCTTTGTGACTCCATAACCATAGCACCCCAACCCTCTCTGTCTCAACTGTGTCCCTGAGTTGTCCAAATTCATTTTTATTATGTCAATGACACTATCTAACTATCTTATCCTCTGCTGTCCCCTTCTCCTTTTCCCTTCAATCTTTCCCAACATCAGGGTCTTTTCCAATGAGTCCGCTCTTTGCATTAAATGGCCAAAGTATTTATATTTCTATTTCAGTATCTGTCCTTTCAAAGAACAGCCAGGGTTGATTTCCCTTAGAAATTATTGGCTATTGAGAGAAGCATGTGATGGCAAAAATGTCAACAGGCCATCCCTTTGCCTTCACAGATTGCTTTAGGATTTTAGATGATACAAGCAAAAGGCAAGTGTGCAGCCAAAGTTTCCTCATAACAGCAATTAAGATTTTTTTTATTGTTGTTAAACAATCAGATCAAGTTATGAACTATAAAACTTTGGATAAACACTAAATGGGAGCAAACATAAAGACATCTTAAAAGAATTTGGCTGAGTTGTCTCCTCACAATCCAAAAGTTCCTGGTAGGAAATTATTTAATCTTGCAGTGGATTTCAAACTTTCAGTCCTCAAAACACCTGTTCACTGAAAAAAAAAATCAGACCTTTGATTGAAGGATGGGGTTTTGGTTGACAAGCCCCAACTATTTCCTCTGTACCTTGGAAAAAATATTGTGGATATCCTGTAGATAGAAGTGGGTAGCTGTAGTCATTAAAGGATTGTACTTCCTTTTTCACATAGTGCCTTACAGAATTTTAAAATTTTTTACAAGTGCCCAAAGAGAAAAAATATACACCAAATATAAAGCTTAGAAGGTAGTCCCCCCTCCAGTTTAGTCTCTTGTAGAAAGCAACCCCCCATTCCCCATTCAGTTTCACAAAGCCCATTCAAGCCCTATTGTTGAGCAGGCAAGAAGGAGATAGTCATTCTCCTAAACAGAAC
This sequence comes from Laticauda laticaudata, assembly GCA_004320025.1. Lineage (NCBI taxonomy): Eukaryota > Metazoa > Chordata > Lepidosauria > Squamata > Elapidae > Laticauda > Laticauda laticaudata. The sequence goes on from BHFT01033846.1 coordinate 5,165, forward strand.
AAATGGAGATGTAATCGTTGGCAAACTAAAATGGATTGAAACTGGCTATGAAGGATTTGCTGATGGTTTGAGAGCTGAGGCAAGTTTTTCAGAAGTGGAACCTGGTGCACTGATAACATAAAATGGAACAGAAGGTACTAGAATTATAGCAAAACATATTTCAAATGCCTTTTGGGAATAAGTTGCAGTTAGGAAACTTTAGAAACACAAGAATATAAGAACTATTCTGTGGGGTTAAATCAAATCCTACTAAGACCAGTGAAACCTTTTTCTGTAACAGTCAGCCAGAAGTTGTCCTTATTTCCAATACCACTTTGTGGTTTTCAGTCAACCACTATGGAAAACAGGATGCTGAATTAGACTGAGTCTTTGTCTTACCTAGAAGACCTCTTGTTCATATTATAGGTATCACTAGAAACTGGTAGAGGAAATGTGTGGGCTATGAATACATGGCGAACCCTTTACAATCACCTCCACATGGTTAGCATATCTGGTTATTCTTCAAGTGCTTTATTTATGTTAGTATTGTGCAGCATTAAATTATTTCACAATACTCTGCCAAGATCTCTCAAGGTTTTTATCTTTTTTAAATAAAATAATGTTTAAAAAAATACAATAAAACCTAGCACTTATTCCTGTAAATTATCCCTGCAATTTGGTTATAAATTTTGTAAATTCAGGAGTAGTGATAGGGGAAGAGAAGGAAACATCTCAAAAGCAAATAAAAACAATTATATAATAATCACAAGGCAAGAAAACAAACACATTCTATAAATTGGATGTAATGTGCATCAATCATTCAAAATATACAAAGACAAGACAACTAACTGTGAAGTGAATAATTGCTGCCAGGGCTGGCATAAAGGTATGATGATGATACAGAGAATCAGTACAAAGGCCCTACTGTGATTTTAAAACACAAATTTCTTCTTTAATTTATTTAATTATATCGGTATATAAAAATAAGTGTAGGTTCTCATTATGAGGTGTGTTTAAGTCAGGAGCATGTGGCTCTGGAAGCCAGTTGATACTCAGACACTGAACTGTCATTGTCCTCTCAACATAAGTACAGCAAAATCATAGCTTCTTCTTGTGGCACCAGTCAGAGAGCAGCTGTGCCTTTTAAATCATCCACCCAGGTCTTTACTTCTATGTGGGTGGTAGAAAGAGAAGAGAATGACAGAGCCAGCAAGAAGTGCCAAGGAATTTAGGAGCAGTAGCGTGGGTCATACACACAACAGGAAATGGCTTGTGCTGCCCACAAGAGAAGACTGGGCCTCACTGTCATTTCAGATTCCCCACTCGATTACAAAGTTCAGTTGAAAATGTAAAGATGGCTGTTAATTCTAATCCAGTGTTTCCCAACCTTGGTAGCTTTTAGATATGTGGATTCCAATCCCCAGAATTCCCAAACAACCTGGCTGGGAAATTCTGGGAGTTTGAATCCATACATCAGTGGCCAAGGTTGAGAAACACTGGCCTAGTCTAGCCCCTAGAAAAGTGCAAAATTTATCAAGCATATTGGAACAAAAGTAAAATAATACTCAAATTATTATGCATGACCTGTGCCCACTAGTGCATGAAACAGTTTCAGGAGTTTGCAATTTTGTGACAAGAAGACTGCTGTCTGATTTTTGTTGTAGTGTCATAGCATTGATGGAGGGAAGCCATTCCTTTAGATCTGTCTTTAATGAGTAATAGGCTAGATTATACATCAGAGATTGACTTGTATGCTCAAACCACAAAACCCAGTGGCAACATAAACATGTATATATGTCAGCCTTCCAAATTCACAATTTGTTGGTGAGGATCTAACATCGCCAAAACATGTGAGAAGAGTTGGGAGATTTCACTGCTGGCAAGAATAAATTTAGAAATGACTCCTTTGTCAATTCACCAGAGTGAATAACTGGGGGTAGGAATTCCACAATCCATCATCAGGGTTAGCTCAAAATATGTTGTTGGCTGGATTGAAGAGTGAGACCCCACTCTCATCCCACCTTCTTTGGAACCCAGTTGGCAACCAAATTTGAGAAAAGTATTGCAAAAAGATCTAACTTTGAGGTTGCCAAACAGTCCCTGTTGCATACCCAGTTGGCCTTATTCTACTTAAAGGTAAATTCTGCTTTGTCAATATGCAATATACATTTGTTTTTTACTGATCAAATCAGAAATCATTTTTACTCACCTGATAAGTGAAAAGTCTTTTTTCCCCTGATTGGATAAAAGTGAGCAACAGAACTTTAGAAAGATTTTGAGTTAAGATTTGATTAACATAAAATAAGTTTTCAGCACAAACTAACTGAGGTGTAGCACTTTTCTCCCATAAGAAATGCAATTCAGTGTGAGCTGTTTCCTAAAGGAAAAGCACATGTGAGAATTTAGATTATTTTGTCTAGCACAGCTGCTGCTTGTACTGCAAAAAAACGAGAACTGCAACTGATGACAAGGTAGTATGGAACTTGACACCTCTTCTGGCATGAACCCAAGAACACAGAATGTTTTAGATGGCCTGTGGTATGTGATACATTTCTTAATTGTTGATCACACATAATTAGGACAATGAAAGCTTAGTTTAACGAAAGCGGTTAGGTTAAACCAATGGGCTTTACTATACTTGGACCAATTTTGTTAGTCTTGGAATGTGACTCTGCAGAATAACATTTTATAAACAGAACTAAATGGCATCTTCTCTTCACAAACTATCAACCTAGAATTATGGCTGACACCCCACGCCACAGTAAATGTTGTACGCTGAATAAACGTCAAGTAATCCAAAGGGTATATCATGCCTAAAATAAATTTTTCTCCTTAAAGATGTTAAAGTCAAAACTTGCATGGAAATGTCAGCCAGGCAAAGAAATAATTATCTTTGGCGAAACATTTTCTACTTTTTTCTATTTATATTGACAGGCAGCAATCCTATGTACATACAGTAATAAATCCAGCAGACTCCAGTGGGATTTACTTCTGAGTAGACATACACAAGGGATTTCTTTGATCCTAAGAAGATTCTATTGTTATTTTTATTATGATGGATGGCCCAATTATAATTAAAGTTGTGTTAAAGTATGTTAAAATTTATAAGATTAAAAGTCTTAGCAATAAGCAATACATATCCACTTTTGTACATAATATACAGAAAGGTTCAACACAATAAAAACAATAACCCAAAGTTGTTCCCTGTAATATTAAAAGAAATCTTCAGGTGATAGTAATAAGTATCATAATTATGTAGTCTTGCAGCAAGTAAGAAAGTGTTTTGAACCTCAGTTGAAGGACTCTGAACCAATGTAATTGTGGATTAATGCTACACAACCTTTGCAGAGTGATGCCTACACATCCTTTTAATGTGATATGGGACTTAAATTCAGCAGGACCAGGGTGGATGTGACAAAGGCAAAAATTAAGTTTGACAGAGGTAGAAAACTAAAGAAAAATGTGATCCCAATTCTGCAATAAACAGTAGTAGCAGCTAAAGTAATAAATTCAAATTGTGAAAGTAGAACCAATTGCATCATAATTACCTTTATTGTCAGGGTACAACATGTGTACAATGAGATTGGCTGAGCCTCCCTTCATGCATTCCCCCCCAACACAACTCACAGTGAGGTCAGAAGTCCCCAACCCATTCCCAATCTTATTATACTATGTGACCTTGTTGCACAACATGCCGGCCCCGCAAGTCTATCATACTATGTTGACATGAAGTTATTTTCCATTGAGAAGCCTGACAACCCACAGGTAGAAACTGTTCTTCAGCCTGTTGGTGTGGCTGGCTATGCTTCTATACCTAGCTGATGGTAGGAGAGTGAAGAAATGCTGACTGGGGTATGAGTCATCCCTGAGAATTTTCCTCACTCTTCTAAGGCAGCGAGCCCTAGTGATATCATTTAGTGCAGTGGTTTCCAAACTTTTTCAGTCCACCGTCCCCTTGGTGCTACAAACTCATCCTCAATGCCCCCCACCCAGGGGCGGGATTCAAATTTATGTGGGAGTGGCCTAATTTGAGAGTGTGGTTTGCTGATAATGTGATGGTAGGTGTGGCTTGCTGGTCACATGACTGGTGGTGTGGCTTGCTGGTCACATGACTGAGTGGGCATGGTTTGGTGACTGGCAAACCAAATATAAGTGGTCCTCACTTAATGGCCAGTTGCTTAGCAAGTGTTGTAATTTATGACTGGCCTCCCTAGAACTACTATAGTAGTTCTACTATATATACTACTTAGCAAGTGTTGTAATTTATGACTGGCCTACCCTAAAACAGCCATGCACACACATATACACATACTCCCTTCCAAATCTGCTGGAGCTGGTCATTGGACTAGAATTGGCAAAGCATCTCTGAGTAAATTCTAGTAATGAATAAAATCTAATCAGAGATGCTTTGCCGATTCTTGTTGATTTGTTTTATTTGTATTTCTTTATGTTGCTGAATTGCATTGACATGTGTGTCCCTTCTTGTGCACGCACAACCCAGAAGCTTTTGTGTTTTCTTTGCAGCAAAAATTACTGACCTCTGGCTTCGCTCTACTTTTCAAATATGCTGCCACTGATGCATTCTAGGTGCCGTCCCCACAGGTCCATCCTATTGATCCCACTGCACTGAAGGGACCTTCCCAAGCAAGTCCAAGGGAGTGGTACACCAAGTCAATGGGGTGAGCCTGGGAGAGGGAAAGAGAGAGAGAGAGAGAAGAAAGGGAGAGAGAGAGAGAGAGAGAGAGAGAGAGAGCATGAAAGAAAGAAAAGGGACAAAGAAAGGAGGGAGTGGAGAGGAGAGGGCAGAGAGGGAGAGAGAGAGAGACCTGATGCATCAGATTTAAATGAAGGCCCAGTTTAGAGGCCTTTTCCACACTGAAAACATCTTTGCCAGCACACTGAAACATCTTTCGCTTCTATTAATTAAATGTTTTGTGGATGAAAACATGGCCAAGACCATCAGAAAGCTCTTCACATTTTGTTGAGGCTTTAAACAGATCCATTGGACCAAATCTCTACCCCTAAAAATTACTTTTCCCCAATGTACTACAGTGCCAATTCTGAAGAAGGCAAAACCAAAATGTACTGGTAAATTACAAGGAGAACACATACACACACCCTTCTAACCCTGCTGGAGCAGGTGATTGGACTAGAATAGATATCTTATTATCTTTCTCTTCCCTCCTGCCTTCTTTATTTCTTTTTCTTTCTGTAACTTCCTCCTATTCCCCCTCTTTGTTTGTCCCTTTTTCTTTCTTTCCCTTTTCTATTTCTTTTCTTCCTTCTCTCTTTGTCTCTCTCTCTCTCTCTCTCTTCCTCTGTCTTTCCCTCTCTCAGGCTCACCCCATTGACTTTGTACACTGCTTCATTCGAACTTGCTTGGGCCGGTGACTCTGGTGCAAGGGGATCAATCCTGCAGGGCCTCACCTCAAACATAGTGGCGGCAGGATGTTTGAAAAAGAGTGGCTTTGCTCTCCTTTCCCAACGCTGCATTCGGGGTGAGGCTCCACCTCCCTGAACAGAGCAGCGACAGGATGTTTTGAAAAGGAGATGTTTTGAAAGGAGAGGATGTTTTGAAAAGGAGAGCAAAGCCAGAGCAAGGCCTTTCCCAACGCTGCATTCGGGGCAAGGCCCCGCCACCCCAAACACCACGGCGGCGGGATGTTTGAAAAGGAGAGCAAAGCCACTCTGGCTTTTTGCTCTCTGGCTTTGCTCTCCTTTCCCAACACTGCATTCGGGGCAAGGCCCCGCCGCCCCCAAACATGGCAGCCGCGGGATGTTTGAAAAGGAGAGTAAAGCCACTCTGGCTTTTCGCTCCTTTTCCAATGATGCATTTGGGGCAAGGCCCCCAGGATCACCCCATTCAGCTCCTGCACCAGAGCGTGCAAGTCAAAGGGGGGATCCTATGGCGCCTCGCCTCAAACGTTGTGGTGGAATTTTTCATCCCCTCTGAATTGTGCCCTGCCGCTCACCTCCAGCGTCCCCTTTCACCTCCTAGTGCTCTCCTGCTGGCCCCCTTGCTCTCAGTACCCTCTAAGGTATCCCACTGCCCCCTAGGAGGTGATACTGCCCACTTTAGGAATCACTGATTTAGTGGCATCAGGGACCAGCCCATGATGTTTTGGGCTGTGCTCACCATCCTCTGTAATGTCTTTTTATCCACGGCTGTCAAGCCAGAATACCACACCGTAATGCAATATGAGAGGTCGCTTTCTATTGTGGACTGGTAAAAGAAGGCCATCAGTCATTCCACTTTATTCTTTCTCAAGACCCTGAGGAAATAGAGTCTCTGTTGGGCCTTTCTGGCCACCTGGGTTGTGTTGATTTTCCACGTAAGATCTTTGCTGAGGTAGAATGCCAGGAATTTAAAGGGGGAAACTCTCTCCACACAGCCCTTCTCAATGTAAAGTGGGGTGGGTTCCTCTCTCTTCTTCCAGAAGTCTAACACCATATCCTTTGTCTGACTGATGTTCAGGTGCAGGTTGTTTTCTAGGCACCATGACAATAATTTTTGAACCTCCCCCCATACACTATTTTGTCTCCACCTGTAATGAGACCCAGTATGGTAGTATCATCTGTAAACTTAATGATCACAGTGAATGAGTCAATCGATACTTTAAAGGAATACACAAAATTATCTCCATGTAATTTTTTTTTAACATTCTTGGTAAAGAGATGAAAACAGGTTGCCCTGGAAAGCAGGAAAGAAAGATCCTACATGGACTTACTAAAGAAAATGTTACTATATGGGGGGGGAAATTGCCTGTACTCAGTATATGTCCCTGTCAGAGATTCTATTGTTCCTTTCCACTACTAGCCCTCTCTGGTCCCAAACATTTGCCTATATGCTTATATGTTTAAAGCTAAGCTGCATTTATTTAAAACTTTATAGGATAAGACACTATTGCACAACAGCAGAATTGGAATCATTATGAATAAATAAAAAAGAATTGTCTTTATATGCATTCATCCATAAACACCTAAAAGTACACACTTTACTTACTGTTGTTGGACATAAGTAGATTTGAGTACTCTACTTATAAATAATATCAAATGTCCTGTTTATGGAATACAAGATCATTTTATATTTTTATTACTCTCAGTCTTTTGAATTATCCTACATTCTTCTACTAAACGCCAATAATACAGTGAGAATTAATCTCTCAGTAGGACTGCAAACTAAGACATTTATGTATCTAGACATTTGTTCATGCCAATAAAATTCTGTTCAGTTATTCAAATAATCCTTTCTTAAATGGAATAATAAGTGAGCAAATATTCTATATGGGAAACAAAGTGCTGTGATTTCAGTGTATCAAAAAAAATGTGCATGGAGAATAAAGATTATTCTTTTCATTCACTATATGCTTCCTGAGGCATTTTGCTCTTTAAATTTGTTCTAATATTACCAGAATTGATTTTTAGTCTCTGTAGTCCCAGAGGTGCTGCCTTTGGTGAAGCTTTTGTTGGGTGACTGTAATGAAACGTCAACTTGCAGGACAGTTGCTCTACTTGCAATTAAATTCTTAAATTCAGGACGTTCCTTTCCTCAAAAAAGCTAAATATAGATGTATGGCATTTTCTAGATGTCCCACTTTGGCATATGTACATGTGTATCTCTCTGTGTGTATGATAAGAAAGGAAATTCGGACATATTACTTTGTAGATTTTGTAATATAGATTTTATTTTATGGATTTGAAAATTGTTAAAAACTTTTAACTAAACTCCAAAGATTCTGACACTGGCAGAAAGAGGACAATATAAACAGTGAAGCTACATTATTTTACATGCAGATCCAGCTCTAGTCTCTAGTTACAACAGCAGATAACATGAAAGATGTTGCATAGTAGATTTGGGTGGGCTAATTCTGGGCTGGTACAAACATTCTTTTTTTAAAAAAAAATAAAATTTTATTGAGTTTTAACAAAACAAAACATCTTATTTGAATACAGCATGGTTCCGGGTTATCACATTTCCATACAGACACAATTTCATATGCATATTCATCTTATGTATTCAACTTATATCTTATTACTCTTTTTCCAACTCTTCACTATTTTTTCTTTCCCCTTTTTTTATTATTCTTTCCCTTCTTTTATCCTTTATTCTCTTAATTTTATCTTATGGTTACCTTATTTTCTTCTTATT
>BHFT01033848.1:0-20196 GCA_004320025.1 Laticauda laticaudata
CAGAAATGAAGGTTGAAAAACCCTTCTGAGTTCTCTCTGTCCAGGGAATATATTGTGCCCCCCGAGACTGGGATTCACACATGGGAGAAACACTTAGCTATGGGACTCTCTAATTCCAAGGGGCACCTAACTGGTTGGTCTGTCTTCTTCATCCACTCCTGAACCTCTTCCCATAATTTCTGGCTCCTTTGTCAGTCTCTTCTACGGCAGGCAGCCTGACGTATATTCTCTTCTTTTTCAATGTCCTTTTTCATGATGAGAATCTTCTTTCTGATCGTGTTGTTTCTGGGAAAATCTGGGAATGGGAGGCAGGTTCTCAGCAAAGTTTTGGGTCTCCCCAAGATGAAGACACTCCCCCACTCCCAAAATCAGACTCCTCTTTGCAGCCCAAGTTTCCTTTTCCTAAGAGGATAACAAATGGCTGCTCCCACCACTGGAATGTCCCAATCCTCTGAGAAGTTGGCTGCAGAATGAGGAAGGTTCCCTGGAGCCAAGCAGCCTTTATGAAGACCTACTTACATCCTGGAAGCCATCTTCACTCTGATCACTTTACAACTGACAGTAGCTGACAGTTGAGCTTGCTGGATGACGTCAAGCCATTAGAATTCCCAAGAAGACAACAGAGCTCCCTTGGATCCTATCAAAGCTTACCTTTTCTACACACACCAATGCTAGCCCAAGGTCTCTTGGAACCTACTCACAAAACTTCAAAGCAATTTATTATTTTTTGGCACAGAAGGCATGGCTCTGATTGTAGACTGCCTCTTTATATGGAAGCTCCTCTAAGCTAGCTAACTGAGCAAGATTCACTGATGCATACCTTGGGTCAGCGTCCAGCCCTATTCCCTTTGTGTTTTCATTCTGGTTTTTGGTCTTTTTAAAAAATCTCAACATCCTATGTAGGCTGTTATTTCTGCTTAGGTGCAGACACCTTATTCTGAACACCAAAGTATTATTAGATAATGCTGTGTTTAATGGAAGAGAGAGACAGGAGACAAACTCTCTGCCCTCGGTTTTTAGATTCAGACATCATTTCATACAGCAGTGCAGGCAAGAAACCCCAAAAAAATATTTAATAGATTCTATGCAAGAAACATATTGTATGGCTTAATGAAGCTGAGCCCCAAATCACGGGACCCTCTTTTAGACAAATTCCAAAGTTCAGGGATTCTACTTTTTCAGAAAGCCGAAGAATCAGATTGTTCTTTTTTTCACAAGGGATCTCCATCTTCTTCTACACTGCCCTTTAGTACTGAAGCTCTATTAAGCCACCCACTTCAGTGAGTTATCTATCACAACAGTTTTCTGCCTGTTCTAGCTGTGTCTGTAATTTTGTAATTTGAAGCTCAAAATGCAGAGCAAGTACAATAATAACTCAGCACATCCATAAAGAACAAACAGTGTAGCTGGGGAATATGTTATCACAACACTCTAGTTACTTTCAGGATATCTATTAACTAAATATTTTAAATATTATAAGCACCTAAATAGACAACCTAATTGAAAGAGCAACAAGAGAGAGCTTCCTTGCTTGCATCTTTAATGTCATGTGTAAGAAAGACCACATCGCAACTTATGCAAGCTTTCATTGTTGAAATCTGAAAAAGAAAAATCTACATATATTGGAATGAAGAAGCTACCTTTTTGTTGGGACATACTTGAACAGACTGACAATTTTTTAAACATTTTGGTGAGGTCAGTATGATGGCTGCTTCTTTTCTTTGGTACCACTTAATAGTTTCTGATGAGGAGGCAAGCCTGATCCCTTGCTTCTTCCTTGATGCATTTAAAACTGGAAAACATGTAAAATATTTCCTTCCACCAAATTGACTGATTGCTCTTTGGGTTGGACTCCACTGGGATCTGTATCAATGAAGTGAAACAGAAAAGTTGAATCTCTGTATACGTATATAAAAGCCAAGTACCACTCACTCATCACGAAATCTCCAGAACCGTAAAGCCTACAAACTTGAAATTTGGCACGTATATTCCTCTTGGCTTGGTGCTCACTAAGAAATTTTGAAATTTTTCAATCATTAGTATTTTTTATACAGTAATTAACATGCTCTGATGCTAAGGAGTTCTACTCCCCCTCCCCACCTGAAAAGAACTCTGTTCCAACTGCCAGTTGCCTCACATTCTGTAATCTCAGTTCAAACTTGCAGATGTTCCACTCCTTCACTCAGGAGTGGTCTGGGACTCCTTACAGTAATAAATATTGGTACCTCACCAAAATGTCTACGCCAGTAATGGCGAACCTTTTAGAGACCAAGTGCCCAAACTGCAACCCAAAACCCACTTATTTATCACAAAGTGTCAACATGGCAATTTAACCTGAATAATGAGGTTTTAGTTTAGGAAGAAAAGCTCACATGTGATTAACATTTTTTCTCTGAAAAAAAAGCACAATAAGAGCGCTTTCAATTATATAAACAACTTTTTATTGAAAAGTAAAAGTTTGCATTTGGCATGTTTTTGATTAATGTGACTTTTGCTGTTGTATGCATGCTACCCCTTGGCTCATCTTTATAAGTTTGAGAGCAACACATGCAGCACTCAGGTCATCTGTTAGTCTGTTTTTGGTGTCAGATTTGATATAACTCAAAGCTGAAAACAGCTCACAAGCATAGGATGATCCAAACAAAGTAAGGAAAGCAATCCCAAGTGCTTTCATTGACTTAAAATTATTCGGCAGACAATTCCACACTTTAAGGATTTCATTTTCAGAAGTATCGGTAACTCTGTCAGAACTAACTGTGCTGTCCTTTGTCATCCTTTCTATCTTCAAAAGTGCAGATTCAGATCACAGAATTTATTTTTCCACAAAGAATTTTCTTGAAATTCCAGTAGCTCAATTTCTAGATTTTCTCATTCTAACCTGTTAAGCAGGAAAGATCAGGTTCTTCAAATTTGGCTTTATCTGGAGAAGTAAGAAAACACAGGGTTGTCTCCATCTTATTTAGAAACCTGCTACTAAAATTCACCTCTGTAGCTGCTACAATGTTAGAAAATTCTGTGTAGATTTCCTGATGGCTTGTAGGATTGTCTGCAAATGAATTTTCTCAATGCATCTTTAGATTTAGAAAATATTTCAGCCACCCACTTTCAAGGTCTTTTTAAAAGGAAAAACAGTTTTCTCTCAAATGTTTTGATATCCTTTCTGCTGTTTTCCCAAAACCTTATAGTTATTTGTTCAGTACATTGAAGTGTACTGTAAAAATCTGTAAAAAAACATGAGGTTGGTAAACCAGGCCATATCAGTGAGCTGTGCATATTCCTGCCCCTTTTCATTCAAAAACAGCCTAATTTTATCCAAACAGTCTACAAACTCTCCAGGATGTCCTCTGCTCAGCCACCTGACATTATTGTACATAAGTAAACAATTATACTATGCCTGAACCTACTCAAGAAGTGCTTTAAACTGTTGAAAATTCAGAGCACGAGCTATAATTCACCATTTTTATGACATATTTGAGGACATCTTCAAATTTTTTGCTGCTTCCCTGGCACACAGCTTCTTGATGTATAATACAATGGAACAAACAACTGTATGAAACCAGATGTTGCCCCCCCACAGAAGGTGCCCCATCACTAGAAACCACTTTTTCTGGTCTTATATCTTGTGACAAAAAAGCCTGCATCACAGCATTGTAGATATCTATCCCTTGTGTTCTTTCAGGCAAAGACACCATTTCACCAGCTCTTCTCTCATGATGCCACCAACAACATAACGCAACATTACTGCTAGCCTTGCATGATTATTTACATCTGCTTTCATCCAAGCACATGGAGTAATAGGCTGCCTTTTGTAAGTCAGTGGGGAGCTGCTGAGTAACATCACTTGCCATGCACTGGACTCTGTTAAGTGGCACCTCAGAGATGCCTTTAATAATTTTATCCCTGTTTGGGAAATCATGAAAAAGAGAATTACTCCCAGACAACATGGTTATTTTGATAATATCTCCATCCAAGAGAGGCTTCTCTGTGCTATGCACAGAGAAATTTGAAAACTGTCAACTATCAGATGATTTGTTCTGGAAAGTTAGTTGGAAAAACGAAGAGACTGGGAATGATATTTTTTTCAATTTCTCTTCAATAAACTCAGTTGCGCCAAGTTCAACACTTTTGTGGTTGGTCTCAAAGTACTGTTTGACACTAGATGTGAAACACAACACTTTCATTACACAGAATAGTAACGCTTTCCCACTGCGTTCAGTCACTCCAAATGACTCTATCCAGGACTCTTGGAATGATCTTTCACTATCTTTGCTTTTTCTGTTGCACTCACTTTTGGGTATTCAAGACTGAGTCTACAAAAACATAAAATGAAAAAAAAAAGAGGCATCCAATACAAATCTAATCCTGTACTAAAAATAGCTAACTGTTAATTAACACTAAAGGAATGTATATTCCCTGAATCAACCAATCTACAGCAGTGATTCTCAGCTGGGAATTCCTTTTGAATTTGACCACCAGCGGGAGTGGGGAAAAACAATTTCACAGAAGAGGGGATGGAGAGGGCTGTGGGAGCTTTTCTTGGCAGCAGTGGTAGCATGGGCTGCTTGAGCAGTTTCTAGGAGAGGAGTCGGCACCCTGCTGTGTTCTGACCAGGACTTCCTGAGACCGTAATTAAGCACACGCTTAGTCCAAACAGCTCACTATTTATTTCAACAATGGGAATTATGTTTATTCCCAGCCTGTAATGAGTCCCAAACAGTCTCTTGAGATAAGCACCAACCTTTATCTCCTTTGAATTGCTGCCACCAACTAAAGTGCCAAATTAACTGAAAAAGTCAAATGAAGTACAAGGTCCACACAGAGCTTCAAGGTTTAATCTGAAAAGAGTGAATGGCGTTGCTTCCTGCAAAGGTTCCTGCCCCTTTGCACTTCCTTTATAATCTAACGGGAGGGGCAGTCACCTCTCAGCCTTACTTCCGAGTCGCCCCTTTTGTCTTAACTGCTCTTGCCTTCTGGCAGCTTTGTGCACTGAGAACAGGCTCCCCTTGTTCCTCTGCCTCGCTGCTGTCAGATTTTGGAAGCTCCGGAGTCAGCACATAACTCCCAGATGGCCCTGGCCTTATCTTTATATCAGATATAGGACCCTTGTCCGAGTCCTCCCCAGACTCCCAGACTGGCCCATGTTCTTCCCCACTGACCGATTCTCCTGCCATCTCCGGAGGCTGCCGGTGGACCACAACATATACCAAGGGCCTTCAAGCTTGGCAAGTTTAAGACTTGTGGACTTCAACTCCCAGAATCCCTGAGCTAACATGACTGGAGGAGGAATTCTGGGAGNTTGGCAAGTTTAAGACTTGTGGACTTCAACTCCCAGAATCCCTGAGCTAACATGACTGGAGGAGGAATTCTGGGAGTTGAAGTCCACAAGTCTCAAAGCTGTCAAGTTTGAAGACAAATGGTTTTTCAGACAAAAACATCCTCTGTTGGAGCATTCAAGTTTCAGAGGCTAATGATGCCATGTGTTAATGAAATAATCTGTATAGTAATCAATGTTTTAACACCAATAAGGAATAAAAAAATAAAATTCCTCGAATAAATTTGTCCCATTTCCCTTTCCTAAGAGGACCAAAAAAAAGTCGGTGTTTTCCCTCCTTGGAACATCCCAATCCTCTGAGATGGGGAAGGTTCGGGGTGAAATTCAACCACCTTGGCCCACCTTGGGAGAGGTGGTAGGGACAATTTGAATCGGTTTTAAAAAATCGCCCCTAGTTTTTGTTACTATTATACCAAGTATACCGAGCCACGCCCACAGCCACACCCACAGAGCCGGTAGGGAAAGAAATTGAATTACCCCTGGGAAGGTTCCCCAGAGTCCAGCAGTCCTTGAAAAATCCAACTTGCAACCTGAATTTTTCACTTCCTGAGGAAAGGGTTTAACTTGAGAGAAGCTCAGAGCTGGAGGGATGAGGACACAGAGGCCCTGGAGTTTCCATGGAGATTCCAGGCCTCCTTGCCTTTAAGCATGAGGTGATTGTTGAGTGATCACCTGGTCTAGCATTTCAGCCTCACAACAATACTGGGCCAATGCCTTTGAGAAGCCACCCCCTAAAATAATAAAAACAGCCCATTTTGCTGTCAAGGAGGACAAGCTTCTTGGAGGTGGACTATCTGAATGTGGAAGATCCATTCAGCTAGACTGATTGATGCATCCTCTCTCCTGCTATTAAGCTGAATTTTGGAAGCCCGGTTCTCTGTGGGTTCTTCGTGGATCAAAAAAGTTGGCCTGGGCTCTGGGCCATCAAGAATTGAGAGATGATCTTTCTGTATAGATTGCCATAAAGGAGCCCATTCCTGAAGACCTTCCTCCCCTCTCACTTTCCCCATCTCAGAACAAAATGCCTGCCAACCAGAATGCTTCACAGGTCTTTCAGTCATTATTTTGTTCCTTCTCTGGACAGTTTTGAACATAAGCTCATGTATGCCTTGTACAGCCAGCCTCTTCCCCCATTCTTCCTCCCCAAAGGAAAAAAAAACTTTGTAAAAAGCCCCTGAAGAAGAGGGACAAGATGGAGGCCTAAGGCTAAGTCCACCCTCTTTGTTTCTGAGGTTGATGTGAGCTTTTCCTTTTCATTTTTTATTGCATTGTTTTGAAACAAAAAAAACACCCTTTTTTGCCTTAATATTTCATGTGAGACTTCTGGAAGAGCTTGAAATAATACATTTAATTTTGAAAGAACCATCTGTTTAACTGCTGCAGTTTGACCCAGAATATTTACATATATATTTATCCTGCATTTTCATTTTATTTTTTTCACATTGAGGTGAAATTATTACTAAATAGTTGGATAATGTTTTAATAATATTAAGTTCAGATATCAAAAAATCACTTTCTGTGGGTATATTTAAAACCCCAGCTAGGAGATATTTGATCTTTTGTGTTGACAAAAAAAACTTACCAAGGGTTTTTTTAAAATGTTTTTAAACACAAGTTTCTTATTTTTATAAATAATTCAAGGAAGTGAATAATCATCCTTCCCTCTCTTATTTTGCCAATAACAACAACCCTGTGAAGTGGGTTGGACTGAGGGAGAGTGACTGGTCAAAAGTCATCCAGAGGCTTTCTTGCCTCAGGCAGCACTTGTTCTATCTTGAGATGAGATACCTATGAAAGTAGCTTTTTCTGTTTTTTTCCCCTGCTTCCTCTAATTCTCCATTTCTTTTTTGCCCTGATCCTGCATCTGGGCCAGATCCAATCTAATGTCTGTTATGGCTTTCTGGGCTTTTGCCAGTTGGAGCTCGTTTCCCTCACAGAGCATCAGCCCCTCAGTCAGTGGTCTGGGAAGGCTCCGAAGCCGGAGGAGTCAAGCCTTTTTCCTCAGCTGATTCCCTTCTTTGGCTGTCCCTGCCAAGCCCTTCCGAATCCAAGGGGCTGATTCATCCCCTTCTTTAACTCTCCTTGAAGGTCCTTCACCTCATTTTTTAAATCAGGTCGACTTTCTTGCCCTCAGATGAGGCATTTTCTACTTCGCTGCTGGGGTCCTGGATTCTTCCCTCTAGGATTCCTTCCTTAGGCCTCTGGTCAAATTCCCTCAGGCATTTTCAAAGCCCTTTAGGCCTTGTATTCCTTGTGTGTTGCCTTGCTGTTTAGACCGCCGGCGCCCTGGCCAGATTTCTTGAGGTGCAGCTTCCCGTACCAGGTGTGCATGTGCTTCCACCAGCCGAGGGATCACCTCCGAGGATGTGTCGCCCCAGGCTCTCCGCCTTCTCTCTCCAGAGGGCAGCCCTGCTTCTTTGTGGCTTGTCCTCCTATAGAGCCTGTGGTCCCTTTCCGCGCCATTAGATACTCTTGTTCTCCCTCCAGGGGTCCACTCACAGCAAAACCTCATTCCTTCATGTTCCTGTTTTCTTATGTTGTAATTAGTTAAAGGAAAACTGGCAGGCTCAGCCTTGAAAGATGGGCCAGAGGGGCAGGCAAAGGCTCGGCAGGCCAGAGAAGGATCCCAAGAAGAGAAGACAATTCAAGTTGCAAAAATTTTATTGTCAATGTTGCAACATGTGTACACGAGAAATTGAATGTGCCATTCCTTGGTGCGGCCCACCCCAAGAAACGCAGAATGGCATCTCCCATAAATTTAAATAAATCCCTAAACTCCAATAAGTTAATATATAATTTGTACACCGGTATAATACTGGCAACTGGAAATTGTATACACTGACAATAGCTTTAAATACCACCTGGCACCATTGGCTTTTTAAAACGCAATTAAAAGGTTTCAGCCACTGGTGACAAATGTTCGTAATAGTTTTATCAGAATCTGACAGAATTTTGAAGATTTGGGGGTCGCTGATAACTTTAGTCACTGTGTCAAAGAATGCGGATAGGTTTTGTCTGGCATGATCCAAAAGTGGACTTTATGGGTGAAATCTGAAGTGAAAAGGGTAACTTAAATCTATGCAAAAATTAGAGGAAACACAGTATAAAGATTGGGAAATTGGTTTTCATATGCGCAAATACAATCAAGGGTATGATAAAGATTTTTTTAAAACAGAAGGTGTTTTATTGATAACTTGACTGATTTTAGATAAATTTGTGACAGGTGTGCTGATGTAAAAAAGTATTTTAAGAAATTATAATGGATATTATTAGAAATTAAATTAGAAGAAGAACACAGTTTAAAGAAACTATGGGTTGCTGGGGAAAGAATTTTGGATTATGGATTGATTTTAGAGAAATGGCAAAAATTGTGGTCTCAAAATTATAAAATGAACATGTTCGACAAGCATATTGATGAGAAAATTTGGATAAGATTTTTACAGGTGGCAACCTTTCCGCCCAACAAGGAATGCAAGAATGTTCAAGAATAAGTTCCGAAAAGTGTTTGGAAATATGTTCATCCAAAAAACACTGGCTCATATTACAGATATGTGCGTTGGACATGTCTCGGATTGCTAAACAATATTGGGACTAAGATCCCACCATGGTGGCTGGAAAAATTTGACACATAAGCCATATAGACTTGAACCAGGAGATTTTTTTATTGGGAATTTTGCCTTGAATAATATGTAAAGATTTGAAATACCTGATTGATAAATGGTATATTAAGCCAGTGGCTAGGATTGTATTTACTAAAAAACTGGAAAAATGAGAAGAATACCATCAACAGGAGATCATTAAGGGAAAATTGCTGGAATGGTGCCTGAAATGAATAGATTGACTTTGAAATGAGAGAACAAGATGATAAACAATTTAATAAAATTTGGGATCTATTCTATCATGTTAGAGATAATAAAACATTGTAATAGAAATTATGTAGATTTTTAGAAATACTAAATACATAAAGAGTGTAAATTTTCTTTTTATTCTTTTTTTAAATATCCTACAAAATTGATTTCTAAGGATAGTACTTGGGAGGATAATTGAATTTTGTTATAAAATAAACTAAGTAAAATATGATTATTTTATAAAACATGGATAAAAGTATTGTCAACGATTGATTAATAAAGGTATTAATGTACTTGATATTTGATTGAAAGTATGAGAGGATATATAATGTAATTGAAGACTACAAAATGGTAGCACAAAACAATTTGTAAACCAACCGGCACACTGTGTATATATATGGAAGATGGCTTAATGTTTTTATGTTTTGTTTGTTTATATTTGTTTTAAAACCAATAAAATTTATAAAAATAAATAAATAAAAAAACAAAAAACAAAGTGACTTTGAGCCAATTCATTTGTCAACTCCAATCTACTTCTCAGAATTTCTGTATTGGGGAAAAATTGGAGGAGGGAGTGTCACAAACACCACCTTGAAATTCTGGACAGAAAGTCAGGATAGAAGTTTAATCAAGTAATCAAAGCAAGCAATCCTCCACTTTCAACTGTTATTGAGCTTGCAATTAGGGTATTATATACTGACGATCATTAAGCAAATCATCAAGGACCTTGGCCAATTTTACAACTGTTCTTGTGATGGTGTTTAAGTGACTGTGGCAGTCATAAAGCAAATGCCATGGTCATTAAGTCCATTTTTTGCTGGACCATGAGTGGGGGTACAGCCCTCAGAACTCTGAATCTGGGTCATAGATAGCTCTGGGCTCCATCATAGCTTTGAATGGTTGCAAAGTGACCAGTCATGTTGACAACTATCTGCAAAGAATTCATGTGTTTATGACATACGGACAGCTTCCAGAAACCTAGGTACACCCTGTTCTATATTTAAAAAAATGCTTTAAACGTAGACATCAGATTCATGACAACAGAGCACAAAATTGCTGAGCAGAACAGTTGTTAAATGAGTCATATCCCATTTCATGACCCCTTTGCTGTGGTTGTTCAGTGAGTCATAAGTTGTGAAGTGAATAGTGTGATTGTTAAGCTAAGCTGGCTTTCTCCATTGATTTTGATTGACCGAAGCCAGCTAGCTGGAAAGGTTGCATGACTCTGGGACAGTGCAACTTTCATAAGTATAAGCCAGTTGCGAAGTGTCTGAATTTTGATCATGTGACCATGGAGAGGCTGCAATGGTCATAGTTGTGAAAAGCGGTCATAAGCCACTCTTTTCAGTGCCACTGTAATTTCAAATGTTCACTAAACAAACTGTTGTACGTTGAGGACTCCTGGGGGTGGAGGGCTGGATGATGTATCATGGTCTTCCTATTGCAAAGAAGAATCTGGCCTGTGGGCTCCTTTTGAAGACATCTGGTGATAATCTGGTGCAGAAGAGAAGAACCTCTGTTGGGCCGTCATTCTTCCCTGCTTCCAGATGATGCAGTTGCAGCATCTCTTTCACCTCTTTCCGAGTTCATTCATGAGGAGAAAGTCTACTAGAGCTCAGCTGAGCAGAAGGCCGGACTAGAAGACATCCAAGGACCCTTGCAAGCCTTTTTACTCTAGGTTCCAGGCTCTACACACACACAGGCCGAGGATGTACTTTTACTTTTATATAAAATATCGATTAGCTGTCAACCCTCGAAACGGTGAGCCTCCGATGGACCAGGGTTGCCATTTGTGGGGGAAGGCTTGCAGGGATAATGAAAAATAATAGATTCGTGGCGTGGGAGGTAGACGACGAAGAAACAGCCAGCCAACAATCAGCTGGAGAGCAAGCCAGCAACAGAAGAAAGAATTAGGCCCAACAGAAAGATTCCAGGCCTCTCTAGAAGTACAACAGCCATGTGGATGGGGCAGGCGCATGCAGGGGGCAGGGTTAAAAAGGCAGGAAAGCAGCAACGGTTATTGCTGCCATTTGGTGGCTATGTGCTGGTGTTTCCAGGCCTGCCAGAATTAAAAGCATTTAATTGAACCTTTTATTTCTGTTTCTTGGTTTTCAAGAATCGGAACAGTGACACTAGTCATTTCTAAGCAACAACAGACTATCTAACAGCAAAATCCAAAATCAAAGTTACATTTTGTTCTACCTCATGCTGTTGGTCAAAATTCGCTCTAGGTTTTTGCCTTGTTCTACCTTCTTTTCCAATAGGCAAATGAATCGGAAAATGATTTAAAAGCATTTTATTGGAGGACTTCCCCCTTCCTATGGGAAGGGGGAACCTGGCTAAAATGATTTACATTGACTTTTATATTATCACAACAAAAGTTCATTGGTTTAGAAATAGTCATCTGTCCAGTTACATCACATGAATTGAAGCATCCAATAATATGTGAACATAGTCATAGAAAAGAGCATTGTATTCTCAGTAACAGAAACACTTGCAAAGGAAAAACATCAAAATGTGTCTGGATAAAAAACATGCCCTGCACTTCCCAAGGTTGAGCTAGAATCTTTGCTTTGATCATGGAAGCTTGAGAACAGCAGAAAATCAAACTGTTATCTGCTGTGTATCGAATCCTCTTCTGCCAGTCCTGGTTTCTGAAAGAAAGGAATTTTCTTGAAAGTGGAGGCTTATGGGATATTGTTAGTCATACATTTGAAAAAGCAAATTTAAAATACAAAAAAAAACACCCCATACTTATCCAGTGCAACAGTACTATAAAAACAAATACCAACTCTTACAAAGTTCATCCTCTGTGGCCCTCAAAGCATAAAGTCAAAAAAGGTTTCCATGCTGCAACAAAATTAACTCTGCTCTTTTCTTTAATCAAAGCAGTCAATTTAGTGTCTTTGTTAACTCCATCAACTTTTGCAGCCATTCATTGCGGGAATCAAAGTATCCTTCCATTTTTGTGCATATTCTTCCTCTGTCAGCATATATAACATCAAAGTTCCATTTCTTTTAAGGTCTTTATCCATTTAGCCTAAAAGAAAAGTCTCTGAATTTATCTTTATATTCACTTTAAGAACCTTGTAATGAAGAAGTGAATCCACTTCCAACACTGCTTTTCTTTGTCGCATGACCACAGAAACAGTAAAAAGTTTCTTCATATTTATATTTCAAACGGGAAGTCACAGCTCCTCCAAAGTCAGGTCTCCTGTGTGGGGAAAACAGGTGAAACAAATGAAGGAAAGAAGATGGCAAAGGGAAGGAAAACCTATGCCTATGAACAAAATGAGAACACTTGAAGGATACTGAGATGTTGCAGTTTAACAACTTGGCTACATTGCTGGAAACCACAAAAGGGTCACCCTCAGATTATGACAATAATTGAGTCTACAATTTTGGTCAATTTTAAGAACGTTTTTATAATAGTTAAGCGAATCACATGGTCCTAAAGCAAATAATGTGGTCGTGAGTTCAAATCCAGATTATCCAAAGGAAGTGTTTTGTTGGTTAATTTATTATTGCCCAGAAAGCAACAAAAGCTATTGCAAAACGTGATTGCGTAACCACAGGACACTGTAAATGCTCGTAAATTTGGACTTCAGGGTGCTGCGGCACTTAGTTTAACACTGATGATCAATCATAGGTACCTTCATTTATTACTTTATCAGTAATAAAGTTATCCATTAAAGAAATCATCTTCATTTTCAGCCAACCCAATTTCCATTGGACTTTTCTGGACTTCAGTGAGCTGGAAGAGACAGAAAGAATTCCACTGTACTGTTGCCAAAGGGTCTTGCAGGGTCATTCCCCGTCTTCCCTTGGCCCATCGACCCAAGAGTCAAAGCAAGAGATCCTCTCCACAATTCTTTAGTCCATCATCAAGTGGAACAAAAGGAAAAAGAAACCCTGCCTCCCTGTCCTTTTCTCTCAAGAGAGAGGTTTTATGAGGATGGGATTTGAAAATGTTCAGTTTTTTACATACGTTGTTCCTTTTGGTGAAGAGAATCTTGTTCTTCATGTCCTTTGTGGAGAAATCTGGGAAAGGAGAGGGAGGTGCTCAGCAAAATCTTAGGTCTCCCCCAGATGAAGAAACCCCCTCAAATCAGCTCCTTCTTCCCCTTGAGACACAACCATCTATTAAAATCTTTCCCTGCTTCACAGAGCTCATGGATTCTCCTGGCCATGAGAAACTTTCTTGGTGAGGCCTCAGGCAAATCCTGCTCTCCATCCATTCCCTTCATAATTGCCAGTGTATATAAATAAGTGCAGGTGAACCATCTTAAAGTTCCCTGAAGAGCCAAAAGGAAGCAGAAGAACTTGTGGGGAGTCTATACAGATGCAGGAGCTGCAGAAGGAGGGGGGACTTAGTGGGTGAGGAACAGCTTGGCCTCTGACCTGTCCCTCTGGGCAACCTTGAATCTTCAAAGATGTAGATGTGCGTCCTGCATATCCCTGCATCGAGGTAACCACTCCAAAAGGAACTCCTTCCCTTTCCCTCTTAGGGTCACAGCCCAATCCAAAGCATCCACTCACCACATCACTCCACTTTCTGGCGCTTCACATCCACCATGAACGTGACTCGTGTTCTCCCAGGAGCCTTGGTGCTGCCCTCCAGTTGGCAGCTTGGAGAACTTGGAGCACCAGCCCCTGGATCTCTCTTCCTTTTCTCTCCAAAGCAGGAAAAACATCTGAAAAATGCCCTAGAAGAGAGAAAAAGGAATGTAAGGAAAGGGACCAACTAAAGCTTAGTTTCCATAATCATTTTGATTCAAGAAATTAGGGTTAATTCAAGAACACGTACACATACCCCAGTTTCCCCTTTCTTAAGAGGACAAGAAATGGCTGTTTCCTTCCCCCCCCTCCACAGAATGTCCCAATCCTCTGAGAAATTGGCTACAAAATGGGGAAGGTTCCCCAGAGCCCAGCAGCCTTTATGAAGACCTACTGACATCCGAGAGACCTAGACGCCATCTTCACTCTGATCATCCTCAACTGACAGAAACTGACAATTGACTGGCATAGAAACCATTTCAAAGCCAGTAGAATCCCCAAGGAGATGCCAGGCCTCCTTTGGGATCCTATCAAAGCTCATCACCTCCACCTTTTCTACATACACCAATGCCAGCCCAAGGTCTCTGGGAACCTACTAACTACTCACCAAAGCTGCCTATTTCTCATTTTTGGCACAGAAGGCATGGCCCTTTGGTTGTAGACCTTGATTTGTGGGAAGTCTTTTTGATGTTGTTGCAAAAAAAGGTGTCAGCTCCTGGTGTTTTTTCTGGTTAAGTGCAGACACCTATTTCGTCATGCCAAAGTATTGTTAGACAAACTGTGTTCAATGGCAGAGAGAGAGGGAGGAGAGAGATTCTTTCTCCTGATTTTTAAATTCAGACATCATTTCTCATACAGCAATGCAGACATTTTTCTGCTTTGGGATACAATTGTTATTGAATAGCTGATTGATTTTACCTAAAAATATTAATTCCCAATATTATCAAATATTTCCTTTCTGTGAGTGTATATAAAATACTGTCTATCTCACCTAATTTTTAAGGAAAGGTATGGAAGTCCCTGAGGTGTGACTTTTACAAAAATTACTGTTAACATTGATACTTCTGCAAATTCTTTCAATTCATTCTTAATGTATTACTGGAATTTGCAAATGATAATGCATCATCTGCAAACAGGTCCCTGGATTAAGAGTGGCTAAGATTCCAAATTCTATCATTTCCTTGAATTTGTATGTAAGTCAGAACTCTTCCTGACCGGACTGCCCAATCCAAAGAATCCACTCACCACATTGCTCCACTTTCTGCGGCTCCACACCCACCATGAATGTGACTCGTGCTCTTCCAGGAGCCTTGACGCTGCCTTCCACTTGGTAGCTTGGAGAACTTGGAGCATCAGCCCCTGGGTCCCTCACCTTCTTCCTTTTCTCTCCAAAGTGGGAGAAACCCCTGAGAAATGTCCTAGAAGAGAGAGAAAAAGGAATATAAGGGAACCAACATAAAGCCTAATTTCCATAATCACTTTGATTCAAGGGTAATTCAAGAACCTTCCCATGCCCACCCTTCCCCTTTCCTAAGTGGACAAGAAATGGCTGTTTCCGCCCCCTCCTCCATGGAATGTCCCAATCCTCTGAGAAATTGGCTCCAAAATGGGGAAGGCTCCCCTTAAAAAGACCTGCTGACATCCTAGATGTATGATCGTCATCAACTGACAGAAACTGACAATTGACTGGCATAGAAACACTTTTAAAGCCAGTAGAATCTCCAAGGAGATGACAATCCATTGTTGGAATCAAAGTATCTTTAATTTTTGAGCGTAGAGTATTCTTCCTCTGTCAGCATATATGACATCAAAGTTCTATTTCTTTCAAGGTCTTTGTCCATTAAGCCTACAAGAAAAGTCTCTGAATTTAGCTTTATATTCACTTTAAGTACCTTGTATGGAAGAGGTAAATCCTCCTCCAACACTTCTTTGCTTTATCCCATGTCCATCAACAATTGTAAAAGTCACAGCTCCTTTAAAGTTAGGTCACCTGCATGGGGAAAAAAAGTGAGACAAATGAAAGAAAGAAGGTAAGAAAGGAAAGGAAAGCCTATGCCTATGAACAAAATGAGAACACCTGAAGGATACAGAGTTGTTGCAATTTATCTCTTGGCTACATAATTTGTGTCATCCTCAAATTACGAGAATCATTGAGTCACAATTTTGGTCAATTTTATGAACGGTGCTGTTAGTGAATCACATGGCCCTAAAGCAAATTATGTGGTCATTAGTCCAAATCCAGATTTTCCAAAGGAAGCGTTTTTTGATTATTATTATTTTTGCTCAGAAAGCAACAAAAACTATTGCAAAACACGATTGCATAACCATAGGATGCTGTAAATGCTCGTAAATTTTAACTGGTTGACAAGCACCCAAAATACGATCAAGGGCCTTCAGGGTGGTGCGGCACTTTCGATTGAACTTTGATGATCAGTCATAAGTACCTTCATTTATTACTTTATCAGTAATAAAGTTATCCACTAAAGAAATCATCTTCATTTTCAGCCAACCCAATTTCCATTGGACTTTTCTGGACTTCAGTGAGCTGGAAGAGACAGAAAGAATTCCACTGTACTGTTGCCAAAGGGTCTTGCAGGGTCATTCCCCGTCTTCCCTTGGCCCATCGACCCAAGAGTCAAAGCAAGAGATCCTCTCCATGATTCTTTAGTCCATCATCAGGTGGAACAAAAGGAAAAACAAACCCTGCCTCCCTGCCCTTTTCTCTCAAGAGAGGTTTTAGGAGGATGGGGTTTACAATCCTGTCTTCAGTTTGGTACATACGTTGCTCCTTTCGGTGAAGAGAATCTTGTTCTTCATGTCCTTTGTGGAGAAATCTGGAAAGGAGAGGGAGGTGCTCAGCAAAGTCTTAGATCTCCTCTAGATGAAGTAACCCCCCAAAATCAGGTCCTTCTTCCCTTCGAGATCCAGTTCCATCTGTTAAAATATGTTTCTGCTTTACAGTGTAAGAAGGGAACATGGAGAACTTACCCAGACAGTATTACCACTAAAAGAAAAGCCTTAGTTTCAGAAACAAAGTCATCATTAGAAGCTTCTAGGGAAACATAAACTGCAGCCAAATACTACTTAAATTACAGGAAACTGCAGCTCCAAGCATTAAAAATAAGAAGCCATTCAAAAGGCAGCTCCAAACATATTGAATAAGAAACCATTTAAAAGTCAGCATCAAACTGCAGCACCAAACCTATTAAAACAGAAAGCCATTTAAGTGTCAGCACCAAAATACATTAGAATAGAAAATCATTAAAAATCTCCATAGAAACAGCATAAAAAGAAAAATGAAGTAGAGTAATTAAGATTTCAATACAGTGAGATGGAAAAATAGGAAACTCAGATGCAGAAGGAGACAGGCCACAATAACAAGGGAGAAACAAACAGAAAGGTGCTAAAACTCAATCAAAAACACAATATTACTTTTGGAAACACACATGGGACGAATAGAAGATTATATTATGAACACAATTAAACGCTAGCAAGCACTTCCTCGCCAGTCCTTCGGAAGAGCAAAACAGGATCAAAACCATTAAAACTGGGGGAGTCCCAAAAATGAAATGGGATTAGAACCATTAACACAGGAATCACACAAAGCCGTGAGAAAGACTAGAAAACAAACTTCAAAAGGGAAAAAGAGTATAAAACATCCCGATTACTAACAATTCATCAGTTACCCCAGGAACGTGTGTCCTTGCTGTTGCTTATACTGCTGCCGCTTGTATCTCCTTCCTGAAAAATAAAGAGACCCAGCTTTCATGCAGCTGTTCCACTCAAATTATTTTGCCCCCATCAGCTAGGCTTCCCAGTGGGAAATTCGAACCAGTAGAAGAAGTTTAGGTAAAAAAAATCCAACAATCGAGCTGGTGGATTCTCCTGGCCATGAGAAACCTTCTCAGTGAGGCCTCAGGCAAATCCTGCTCTCTATCCACTCCCTCTCCACTTGCCAATGTATATAAATAAGTGCAGGTGAACCATCTTAAAAGTTCCTGGAAGAACCAAATGGAAGCAGAAGAACTTGTGGGGAATCAACATAAATACAGGAGCTGCAGGAGGAAGGGGGGACTTAGTGGGTCAGAAACAGCTTCGCCTCTGACCTGTCCCTCTGGGCAACCTTGTACCTTCAAAGAAGCAGATGTGCGTCCTGCATATCCCTGCATCTAGGCGTCCACTCCGAAAGGAAATCCTTCCCTTTCCCTGTCAGGGCTGCATCCCAATCCAAAGTGTCCACTTACCACATTGCTCCACTTTTTGGAGCTCCGATTTGATGATAGATCTGACTAGTTTTCTCCCAGGAGCCTTGGTGCTGTTCTGTATTCTGTACATGGACAGCATAGCTGCCCTGCAGTTGGCAGGTTGGACTTGCAGCATCAGCTCCTGGGTCCTTTGCCTTCTTTGTTCTGTCTCCAAAGTACCAGAAATATCTGAAAAAAGCCTTAGAAGAGAGAAAAAGGAATGTAAGAAAAGCCTAGTTTCCCTAATAACTTTGATTCAAGAAACCAGAATGGGAAAATGATTCTCCTTGCTTAGGCTCATCATTTTTAACCTTGATTTGGTTTCACATGACAGGATGGGTTCCACAGCCAAGTGAGTTTATCAAATTTTTAAAAGGTTTTCCTAATTTATAGGTTAAGGCTGCAAACTTATCCAAATCAATTGGAAAGTAACCAACCAAGTCTTTTAGCATCAATAAGGAATTAAAGATAAAACTTCTCTGGAACATATTTACTTCCCCCCGACCTTCTCCTTTCCCAGGAGGACAAGAAATAGCTGTTTCCCCTCTATGGAATGTCCCAATCCTCTGAGAAATTGGTTACAAAATGGGGAAGGTTCCCCAGAGCCCAGCAGCCTTTATGAAGACCTACTGACATCCGAGAGACCTAGACGCCATCTTCACTCTGATCATCCTCAACTGACAGAAACTGACAATTGATGGCATAGAAACCATTTCAAAGCCAGTAGAATCCCCAAGGAGATGCCAGGCCTCCTTTGGGATCCTATCAAAGCTCATCACCTCCACCTTTTCTACATACACCAATGCCAGCCCAAGGTCTCTGGGAACCTACTAACTACTCACCAAAGCTGCCTATTTCTCATTTTTGACACAGAAGGCATGATTTAGAATAATTTTATTGTCACTTTGAATGTGCACTATTCAGCATACATGAAAATGAAATTTGCATACCGCTCTCAAAGGGTCACTTTTGAGGCATGGCTGTTTGGTGGTAGATTTTGGTTGCCGTTCTTGGTCTTTGTTGTTGTTGTTCCCTCTGTCTAGGGTGAACTTCTTTTGTCATATAACTGCTGATTAGCAGACACCTATTTCTTATGCCAAAGTATTGTTGGAGAAAGCTTTATTTAATGAAAGGGGGGGGGAGAGAAATTATCTGTCCTAGTTTTTAAATTCAGACATCATTTCTCATATAGCAATGCAGGCAAGAAACAAAAAGTTGTGGGACAGATTCTACCCCAGAAAAATATTTCGTTTAATTAAGTTGAGCCCCAAATCATAGGATCTTCTTTGGACAGGTTCCAAAGTTGAAGGATCCTGCTTTTTTCAGAAACCAAAGGATCAGATTTTCTCTTTTTATCCAGGAGGCCTAGATCTCCCAATATGGACAACCTCTTAGAATGGAAGCTCTATTAAGCCTCTCATTTGAGTGAGACTGATTATGACAGCTTTCTGCCAGTTGTTTTCCTGGCAGTTTCCCCTTGGTCCACATCATGGCTGAGGTCCCACCATTCTTTCTGTTTGAATGAAAACACCCTCCCTTTTCTTCTGGCCAATTCTATTGTAGAGAAAGAGAAAAAGAATATTCCTCCCCAACTATGTCCCTCCCCAAGACAGAGTACCATGTCTCATGATGAGCAATTTCTTTCTACCTCATCCTCTTCAGTCCAATTGATTTTCAACACCAAGATGCATTCTCCAACAGGTGAAACCCTAAATCCAGTTTCCGAAGAAATGTTCCCAATTGTTCTATATTAGCATACTTGTAATACCGCTTCCTGATTGGTCCACCAATACTACATTGTGATTGATTCTTCAACGCTACTGTGATTGGTTCGCAATGGCTGCCTGAGATTAGTCTGCCTGAGCAGCAGGAGATTTCAAGGAGGCGTCATTGGCCACGAACCGCGAGCAGCCACTATAAAAGAGGCTGCCGTGGCTCCGCAATCAGAGAGATTTCTGGAACCAAATAAAGAGCTGAAAGTCACACTGGTCTCGACTCTCTTTTTCCCGTGACTTAACACTGGCGATGAAGGTGGGATTCTGAGACAAAGGAGACCAGTTGAGCACATGCCAACGAGAACCGAGCGAAGACAAAATGGCCGGCAGCAACTTGCCACCCACACCGTTCAACCCAGTGACGGAGGACTGGGAATTGTACATCGACAGATTCCTCATGTTCCTCGAGAGCAATGAGTTACAGAGGATCTCAGACAACA